>JAJIBD010006273.1:0-122875 GCA_021461705.1 Cryptotis parvus | reverse complement strand
GTGCCCTTCCTCTTCCGGGTGCTCTGTGGGACTGTGGTGCCAGGGACCAACCGAAGCTTCAGTATGCAAAGCATGCACTTCAGCTCCCTAAGCTAACTCACTGGCCCTAGATTTGAGTTTATATTTTTTGTTACTAAGTCAGTGTTGGACAGTTAAACATTAAGAATAGTAGCCAAAGACTTAATTTAGTGGGTTTTTTTTTTTTTTTTTAAACTTTTGTTTTTGGGTCAAACCATGTTGAGTTCAGGGCTTACTTCTGGCTCTGCTTCTGGTGTGCTTGGGAGGCAGATTTGAATCTGGATTGACTACAGGTAGTGCAAATGCCCTACCCACTGTACTATTTCTCTGACCCCTTGAATCAGATCAGCTTTTTTTGGCCATTTTTTGTTCTACTACTGGCTTGCACTCAGGAATCACTCCTGGTGGTCCATGGGGGACTATATGGGATGCTGGGCATGGAACCTGGGTCAGTCATGTGCAGGCAAACGCCCTACCCACTGTACTATCCCACTGGCCCCTCAATTCAGCTTTTGATTCATGTCCAGTGAAACATGGTGCTTGGATGTCAAACTAAGTAATTTTCTCCCCCCCACTGTAGGTCTAAATTTCTGGACTTTTAAGTGATTTTTTTTAAAACAAAAATTGGTGAAATGCCTACAACTGTGTGTAGGAGTTGGGATATAGGGAATTCATTGGGTGAGAAATTCAGACTAGGGAGTCATAGTAGTATTTTATCCATTTCCTCCTTTTTCTTTTCTTTTTGGGTCCCACCCAGCAATGCTCAGGGATTACTCTCCTGGCGGTGCTCGGACCATATGGGATGCCGAGGATCGAACCTAGGTCGCCACGTGCAAGGCAAACACCCTACCCACTGGACTATTGCTCCTGCCCCCCCATTTCCTTCTTACAAGGAGAATTAAGGACAGAATTAAAGTTAGCTGCATTAGGTCCTTTTTAGGAGTTATTGGTGGATAACTGTTATCCTGCCTTGAAATTTTTTTATGAAGTACTACTCAGATTAACTAGAAAATTTAAATAGCATTCTGAAATATGGATTATAAATTGGGTTATTACAAATTAACATTAAAGGGGTGATAGTAAAAGACCAGAAATTCATAAGGAAATTTTCTAAGGTAAATGGAAAGATTTTAACAAGTTGATTTGGGGGTGGTTGGATTTTTTGGAATATATCCAGTGGTGCTGAGGATGTCTGGCTCCACCCTCTGGGATCACTCCTGGTTGACTAGGGGAACCATATGGGATGTCGGGTCAGCCAGACATATGGTAAATGCCCTATACTATCACTCCGGCTCCAAAAAATAATTTTTTAGCTGCTAAGTGATGTTTGTGGTTTTATGAATTAAATGTATTAATGACGTTTGAACTCTTCAAGGCACTCTTGGAAAGAACAGGCTACACACTTGATGTGACTACTGGACAGAGGAAGTATGGGGACCGCCTCCAGATTCCGTTTATTCAGGTCAGCAGCCTTCTGTTGGCACTGAGGTAAAAACTAAAAACTTGTACCTTTTGTAGCAAATGCACAAGTGTGTCTGGTATCCTAAAGAAACCCTCCATGGTTTTACTTCATATTTAATTTACAGATATTTGTGGGAAAGATCCCAAGAGATCTATTTGAGGATGAACTTGTTCCATTATTTGAGAAAGCTGGACCTATATGGGATCTTCGTTTAATGATGGATCCACTCACTGGTCTCAATAGAGGTTATGCGTTTGTCACTTTTTGTACAAAAGAAGCAGCTCAGGAGGCTGTTAAATTGGTAGTTCTTTGTCCTTCAGTCTTCACATTTAACTTTAAAAGGAGGGGTTTTTCTTGTGTATAAGAAAGAATTCACCATATTATTTGAAGTGCTGATTATAGATTCTATCTCACATTCTCCATGCAGTAGTTTTGCATGCCTAGTTGTGAACATTGCAAATGTATGATGTGTAAGGTAGTGTAGCAGACTGTTTTTCATAGGAACATCTGTTTGCTTTCTAGTTAGAAAAAATTATAGGACTAATAAAAGTAATTATAATAGCTCTCAATGTTTCTGGTCTCAGTTGGGCCATCCCTTTGAAAAATATCTCAATGTTTCATAAAGTTGTGTAATGATAAATGACTAGTTAATGAAGATTTACTATGAGTTTAAATTTCTTATTTAAATATAACATGTTAGATAAGAGGGAATACTTATATTTCCCAAGCTTTATTTAAAACCTCTAACAGGTTATATTAAGTTTTGTGATTCTTGTGATTTATCAGTTTTCTATTTGAAGATACTGAGGGTTATTTGCAGTTTAAGAAATGTACCTGGGGGGGCTGAGCAAATAGCCCAGCGGGTAGGGGCGTTTGCCTTGCATGCGGCCAGCTCATGCCGGCCGGGTTCCATTCCTGGCATCCCATATGGTCCCCTGAGCACCGCCAGGAGTAATTCCTGAGTGCAGAGCCAGGAGAAACTCCTGAGCATTGTCGGGTGTGACCCAAAAAAAAATAAAAGAGGCGTACCAAGGGTAGGAGGTATAGTACAGCCGGAGAGCTTTTTACCTTTCACCACGGCCAACCTGGGTTCGATCACTGGCATCCTATATGGTCCCCCAAGCACTGCCAAGAATAATTTCAGAGTGCAGAGCCAGGAGTAACACCTGAGCATTGCCAGGTATGACCCAAAAAACCAGGATGAAAAAGATGTACCAAAAGGTTTTCACTGGTCAGGAGAAACTTTTATTGCAGAGCCAGGAGTAACTCCTGAGCATTACCAGGTGTGACCCAAAAAGCTAGGGGTGAAAAAGATGTACCAAAAGGTTTCCATGGGTAGGAGGGACTTTCGTTATGACTTGTTAAATTTGCTGTATTTATTTGGCTTACATGTTTTATTGAATACACCATGTGTGCTACGTGTGGTGTATTCAATATACCAAAACAGTAACAATAATGGACTTCATTCCCAACGAATGGAGATGTTACTGGTGTCCGCTCAAGCAAATTGATGAACAATGGGAAGACAAGTGACATGTTTTATGGTTAATTGTAAGTGAGCAGAAAACAGTCTTGATTCCTGTGTTTTGCTTTTTCTTACCTGACCATTATTATAAAGTTGGATTAAAAGCAAACTCTTAAGGAGAAATAGAAAGCAAGGATATTTTGGGTTTTTTGAGGGGAAGGACGGACTCACACCCAGCAGTGCTTGGGGCTTACTCCTGGCTCTGCCATCAGGGATCACTCCCAGTGGGGCTCTAGGAGTTCTGGGTATGGAACCTGGGCTGGCTGAGTACAAGGCATGCATCCTGCCCATTTTACTATCACTTTGATCACAACATTTAGCTTTTTATGTTGCTTGAATTTGTTCATTAGTGTGTGTGATTATATATGGCAGATAAATATTATGCTATTTGGAAGACTATAGGCATCACTCCCCCCCACCCACACACACACCCGTTTTGGGGTTGGGGACCACACATGGTGATGTTCAGGGGTTACTTTGGGTTTTGCACTCAGGAGGTACTCCTGACATTTCTTGGAGGGGACCATGTGGAATGGCAAGGGACTGAATCCAGGTGTGCAGTGTTCAGGGCAAGGTCCCTCTGCTGAACTACCTCTCAACCCAATGTAGGCGTCTTCTAAAAAATTTCAGTAGCTCAGGTATGATGGCATTTTTCCCTTCCAAAGAATGCTTCCTCTTTCAGAAGAATGATACTCTTTGGAGCCACTGACAGGTAACCTTATTATAAATGGTTTTGTTTGGGGGGGCAGCTTTTTCCTGGCTTAATGCTGAGGAATCACTCCTGGCAGTGTTCAGAAGATCCCTGTGCAGTGCTGGGATTTGGTTTGGGGTTGGCTGTGTGCAAGGCATGCACCTTAACTGCTCTATGATCTCTGGAAACCAAGCTGTCAATATTTTACATATTTATTTAGTTATATTTTGGCGGGGGTCCTTACTCTGTGCTCAGTGCTTATTTTGTGCCCAGGGATCCCTTCTTGTGAGGTTCTGGGGACCTATATGGGATGCCAGGAATTGAATCTGGGTTGGCTGGTGTGCAAGGCAAGTTCTTTTGTCCTCTGTACTAACACACTTTCCCCCCTGAAGTTGTCAAAATGTAAGCTATAGCAACTTAAATTTTATCGGTGATGTCGGTTATTCACAACTCTGCTGGGGTGATTGCATGCGGTGCTGGGGATTGAACCACAGTCTCCTGCAAGCAAAGCATATGTTTGCTCATCTGGCTGTCTCTGGTTTCCATAGGTCTGTTATAACTAAAATCTTAGAGGTTTTGAAAGATACTTTGAGTCTAGTGAGGAAGTTGGCAATGAAGTGTAATGTGAAAAGTAGAATTAGTGAGAAAGCCACAATTTATTTTACTATAAAATGCTAGTATATAGGGGCCGGAGTGATAGTCCAGTGGGTAGGGTGTTTGCCTTGCATGCGGCTGGCCCATACTGGTGCCCTTGTTTGATCCCGGCATCCCATATGGTTCCCCGAGCACCGCCAGGAGTAATTCCTGAGTGCAGAGCCAGGAGAGACCCCCTGAGCATTGCCGGGTGTGGACCCCCAAAAAAAAAAGGCAAAAAAAAATGCTAGTGTAAAGGACAGTAATGTCAGACCCATTTTGTTTACTAAGTATTACATAAAGTTTTGAATTTTATCTAAGTAGTAATTAGTGTATTAGCTTTTTCCCCTTTTGTTTTTTGGGCAATAGCTTGAGGTGCTCATGTGCTGCTCCTGGCTTGTTGATTGGAAATTGCTCCTGGAACAGTGCAGTGCTGGGGATTGAACTCCAGGCCATTACATGCAAAGTATGTCCTCCAACCCCTTGAGCTATTTCTCCAGTCCAGTGTTTTTTTCCCCCCCTTTTTTTTGGGTCATGCCGGTGATGCACAGGGTTACTCTTTGCTCAGGAATTACTCCTGGAGGTGCTAGGGGACCATATGGGATGAACCCGGGTTGGCTGCGTGCAAGGCAAATGCCCTTTCCTCTGCTGTCGCTCCGGACCCCTAGTGTATTGAGAAATTGTAGACTACTTGATTCTTTGTGTGTACCTTTTTGGGACAGGTGGCGGTAGGTGGTTGGTGGTCAAGGTCAAGGGTGTACGCCACCCCAGTTGTGCTCAGGGTTTAACTCTTGGCTCAGTGTTCAGGAGATCATATTCACATATGCTTTGGATTTAACCATAGTTGACAATGTGCGGCAAGCCCTAAAGCTCTAAACTTCTCTAGACCTACCGCACTTTCGCTTGCAGTAAGACTATTTAGATGTTGGGATCAGTGAAAAGGCACAAGCCTTGTCTATGTGAGGTCCCTGTGTTCTATCCCTGACACCACCAAAAGACAAACCCTAAAATTTGTTAATTGTGGTAGGGTCTCAGAATTAAATTCTCAGTGATTTCTGGGAACCTTATAGTAAGATAAAATGATCTATAATCCAATTGTAATCTGATTTGAATGCCAGTTATTTTTACATATCAAATGTTTTAGTGTGGGCCTTTCCTTGATTTATAGATACTATAGCCCAAAACTGCAGTACCTTACACTGTAGTCTTCTATTTCATTTATTTTTATTTTTATTTTATTTTATTTATTTATTTTTTTTTTTTGCTTTTTGGGTCACACCCGGCGATGCTCAGGGGTTTCTCCTGGCTCTGCACTCAGGAATTACTCCTGGCGGTGCTCGGGGGACCATATGGGATGCCGAGGATCGAACCGGGCCAGCACAGGCCGGCGCGTGCAAGGCAAACGCCCTACCCGCTGGGCTATCGCTCCGGCCCCAATTTTATTTTTTTGCTCAGGAGTGTCCCTGTGGGTCTTATGGGTGAACTTTATGTGGTTCCAGGGATTGAATTAGAGTCAGTGGATACAAATTGGTTACCTTGCACCTGTACTATCTCTTGCTCTTCCACTACAGTCTTAGCGATACTAAAATTTATATATTTTAAAATTGCACAGTGTGGGATCTTGTGTAGATAGCTAAACTTTTTTTTTTTTTTTTTTTTTTTTGCCTTTTTGGGTCACGCTGGCAGTGCTGAGGCTCCTGGCTCAGCACTCAAGAATACTCCTGGGTACCAGTGATAGAACCCAGGTTGGCCATGTGCAAGGCAAATGCGCTGTACTATTGCAACCTCCTAAACATTTTTTCTTAGGTTTAGAATTCTAATAAACTTTTTTTTTTTTTGCTTTTTTTGTTGGGTCACACCGGTAATGCTCAGGGGTTTCTCCTGGCTCTGCACTCAGGGATTAACTCCTGGTGGTGCTCGGGGACCATATGGGATGCCGGGGATCGAACCTGGGCCGCCATGGGCTGGCTGCCTACAAGGCAAACATCCTACCCGCTGGACTATCGCTCTGGCCCCAGAATTCTAATAAACCTTAAAATATTTTGGTGGGGCCAGGTTAAATGTTTTAAGTACTTTGTGCATTCTCACCTGAAGAATTTAGAGGTTTTACATCTCAGTGCGTTTTAAGTTATAATCTTTTTTTTTTTTTTTTTTTTTTTTGCTTTTTTGGGTCACTCCCGGCGCTCAGGGGTTACTCCTGGCTCTGCACTCAGGAATTACCTCCTGGCGGTGCTCGGGGGGACCATCTGGGATGCTGGGTGTATCGAACTCGGGCGGCAGAGGCCGGCCGCGTGCAAAGCAAGCGCCCCACCCGCTGGGCTATCGCTCTGGCCCCAAGTTATAATCTTTGTGGAAGTGGTGTATACTGGATGAATTTATTGTAACTTTTCTCCTTGTGCTGGATATTGAACCTAGGGCCTCAGACAAAAAGGAAAGTGCTCTACTACTCAGCTATATTCCAGGCCCCTAGTGTTTGGTGGCCGGAAGGGGTTTGGCTTTACTCAGATAAGATTCCTCTCTGTACTCTGTATGTTTTCCGAGTACTGAACTGGGGTCAGCAGTGTGCAAGGAAGATGCCTTATCCTGAACTATCTCTTCAGACCTATTTTTGTTTCAATTTTTATATTTTGGTATTTGGGCCATACCCAGTGATCTCAGGGGTACTCATGGCTCTGCACCCTGGAATCACTCCTGGCAGTGTTCACAGGACCTTATGGAATGCCAGAGATGGGACCCAGGTTGGCTGTGTGCAAGGCAAGTGCCCTACTCACTGTATTTATTATTACTACACACACACACACACACACACACACGTATTTTTTTTTTCTTTTTGGGTCACACCCGCGATGCTCAGGGGTTACTCCTAGTGGTCCTCGGGGGACCATATGGGATGCCAGGGATTGAACCGGGTCGGCAGCATGCAAGGCAAATGCCCTACCAGCTGGACTATCGCTCCGGCCCCTATTATTACTATTTTTAAAAAATGTCTCCTCTTTGTTTTTTTTTTTTTTTTAAAGTTTGTTTTACTGTGATTTGTATAATGGTCATAATAGGATTGGTGATTTTTCTTTTGCAGGGGACAGGTAACCTGGGTCATGCTACGTAGTCTTAGGTCTTACTACTGGGTATTTTTGAGGACTTTCCTGACATGCTTTTGGGACCACATGTAGTGCCAGGGATTAAACTGGAGTTGGGTCACATGCAACCTTACCTTACATAACATACTCTCTCTCTTAACCTTGAGGGTTATCTTACTATGACAGTTGATAGAGCGGCATCCCCAATATCTCCAGAAACCATTCAAGTCAGGGGTTGGAGAGATAGTACAGTGGTAGGGCATTAGCTTTGCATACGGCATAGCCATCCTCGATCTTGGACTCCCCATATGGGCCCCCAAGCACCCCAGGAATGATCCCTAGTATTGGACCCCTGCCTCCGAAAAATCTGGGGTTCCCACATGTAAAGCCACACCTGTGTGCCTTTGCCCTAGCTGTTACTAGTAGATTTGGGGGGAGGGGGTTGTCACACCTGGCCATGTTCAGGGGTTACTCCTGGCTCTGCACTCAGAATTTACTCTTGGTAGTGCTTAGGGGACCATATGGGAAACCAGGGATCAAACCAGGGTTGGCCAGTGTGCAAGGTAAATACCCTCTTTGCTATACTATCACTCCAGCCTCTACTAGTACAATTTTTTTTTTTTTTTTTTTTGCTTTTGGGTCACACCTGGCAATGCTCAGGGGTTACTCCTGGCTCTGCACTCAGGAATTACTCCTGGTGGTGCTCAGGGGACCATATGGGATGCCAGGGATCTAACCCAGATTGACTGCGTGCAAGGCAAACGCCCTACCCACTGGACTTAGGGAAATGACCTGAGTTGACTTGGATGTTGTTTACTGCTTGGGAAGTGAAATGCTTGAAATTTTTTTTTTTCTTTTTGGGTCACCTGGCGATGCTCAGGGGTTACTCCTGGCTCTTTGCTCAGGAATTACTCCTGGTGGTGCTTAGGGGGATCATATGAGATGCTGGCATTGAACCTGGGTCGACTGCGTGCTGTGCTATGCTCTGCCTCCCAAAAAACTTTATTTTTCTTTTTTGGGTCACACCCGTCAATGCCCAGGGGTTACTCCTGGCTCTGCACTCAGGAATTAATCCTGGTGCTGCTCCAGGGACCATATGGGATGCTGGGGATTGAACCTGTGTTGACTGCATGAAGTCAAATGCCCTACCCTCTGAACTAGCGCTCTGGCCCCCAAAAACTTTTTTTTTTCCCTGTTTGGTTTTTGGGGCTTCTCCTGTTAGGGAGCACTCCTGATGGGGCTCACAGGACCATATGGGGTGCTGCAGATTGAACTTGGTCAGCCACATATAAGGCAAGGACCTTTCCTCAGTCTTCAAAAAAGACTTAGGTGGGGGGAGCAATAGCCCAGCGGGTAGGGTGTTTGCCTTGCATGAGGCCTGCCCATGCCGGCCTGGGTTCAATCCCCAGCATCCCATATGGTCCCCCAGCACCGCCAGGAGTAATTCCTGAGTGTAGAGCCAGGAGAAACCCCTGAGCATTGTCGGGTGTGACCCAAAAAGGCGCAAAAAAAAAAAAAAAAGACTTAGGTGACTTTACTTTGAAAACTATGCCTGTTTGAATCGTGTTTGAGCCTGCATGAGTTAATTGCTATCCAAGGTGAATTTCTGGTTTTGGTCCACACCCTGCTGTACTCAGGGCTTATACCTGGCTCTGCTCAGTGAGTTTGGGGACTGCATGTAGTGTTGGGATTGAACCCATGTCAGCTACCAGCAGCGCAAGCACCTTGCCTGCTGTGCTAGCACTCTGGTACAAGTTGACTAAGAAAGTAGTGCCCATTCTAGTTCTAATTAAATGTTGTAAGTACTTCTTTTGCATTATTATTATTATTTTGGTTTTTGGGTCACACTTGGAGATGCTTAGGGGTTACTCCTGTGTCTGTGTCCAGGAATTACTCCTGGTGGTGCTCAGGGTATGTATGGGATGCTGGGGGTTAACTCACAGATTGGCTGCATGCAAGGCAAATTCCCTACCCACTGTATAGTTGCTACTGCCAATACATTATTTCATTTATTTTGTTTTTTTTTGGGTCACACCTGGTGATTAGGGGTTACTCCTGGCTCAGGAATTAATCCCGCGGTAATATGGGATGCCAAGGATGGAACCTGGCTTGGTGTGTGCAAGTCAAGCACCCTACCTGCTGTACTATTGCTCGGGGCCCCATGCATTATTTTAAAAACAATAGGAAGCTAAACTTTGCTTTTTTTTTTTTTTTTTTTTTTCCTTTTTGGGTCACACCCAGCGACACTCAGGGGTTACTCCTGGCTCTGCACTCAGGAATTGCTTCTGGCAGTGCACAGGGGACTGTATGGGATGCGGGGAATCGAACCCGGGCCTGCTTGAACCCTGTTCAAGCAAACCCACCCGTTGGGCTATCCGCTCCGGGCCCGAACAGTTTTATCATTTGTCTTGACAGGTAAACCATAATTTTTTTTTTTTTGTTTGTTTTTTGGGTCACACCCGGCGATGCTCAGGGGTTTCTCCTGGCTCTGCACTCAGGAATTACTCCTGACAGTGCTCGAGGGACCATATGGGATGCTGGGGATCGAACCCAGGCCGGCATGGGCCGGCGGCGTGCAAAGCAAACGCCCTACCCGCTGGGCTATCACTCCGGCTCCAAACCATAAATATTTGAACTTGTATTTTGAGATGATTGAACAAAGATCTTTCTTAAATGTGTTGTAAATTTTAACATGAATTTTATGTAAAAGTTGGGATTAATTGATATTAACAGCTATAAAGCGTGATATTACCGAAAACAACTGCAAACCTTCAGTTTTTGTTTTTTTTGAGTCACACCTACTGTGGCTTAGGATTTGGCTCTACATTCATGGATTACTCCTGGCAGTGGTCAGGCCATATTGGTCCTGGAGTCAAATCTGAGTTGGCCATGTGCAAGGCAAGCATGCTTTGCTCTCTCTCGGGCCTTAAATGACCCAGTGTCATTTAACTCTTGTGTTTAGGGGAATTAATCCCTTAATGATGAAAATCTAGGTAGGCAAGCAAGGTTAAATTTGTAAAACCACCACCTACTTTGTTTTTTAGGAGCAGTGCTAGCTTCTGTAGTATCTTTAAAATGCCTCCTCTACCTATTGAAGTTAAGTGGAACTCAGGTACTGGGGTCAAACGTGAGTTGGATTAACTCTTCTACTGTTACATACATGAACTTTCCTGAGGCCTTTTAACTTGATTTCGTTTAGGTTGATTATTGGTCGTTTTTTTTTTTTTTTTTTTTTGGGGGGGGCTTTTGGGTCACACCTGGTGATACTTAGGACTGAGTCCTAGCTCTGAACTCAGGAATTACTCCTGGCTGTGCTCCAGGGACCATATGGGATGCCGAGGATCAAACCTGGGTGAGCCGCATGCAAGACAAGCACCCTACCTGCTGTACTATTGTTCTGGTCCCTGATTGACTACTGTTAAATAGACATTTTTGAGAGCTTGCACTACTTATATTACTAGGTAACTTGAGTCATTTAAATTAGGTGGTGATTTTTAAATAGTGTTAAAAGGTCCTGGAGCGATAACAGCGGGTAGGGCATTTGCCTTGCATGCGGCCAACCGGGTTCGATTCTTGGCATCCCATATGGTCCCCTGAACACCTCGGGTAATTCCGGAGTGCAGAGCCACGTGTGACCCAAAAAAAGCAAAAAAGTTAAAAGTAGCTTGAGCACTAAATCTCTTACCTGTTCTTAAATAACCATTTTTGCATATACCCACATTTTTGCCATCTTCATTGCTGCTGTTAAGTTTACGTGTAAAGGGTCTTTAAAAGAATCCTTTAACTAGTGTCGGCTGCTGGCGATCTATCACAGTTGTAAATGCTCAGCAGCATAGTTGTGATCACAGAATTGCCATGCCGAAAAGACAGCCCTGTCCTACTGATCAGTGTGCTTACCTGTCTTCATCACTCTTCAGTCAGTCCTTTGCATGTACTAAGCTGTGGTCTCTTTTGCTGCTTCTGTTACTTTGCTTCTTCACACTGCTACCTTATTTGGGGAGGCCAAACTTGGCTATGCTTAGGGTTTACTCCTGGATATTTACCCTGGGAGGTGTCTGGACCATATGTGGTTCTGGGCTTGGATAATTCTGGTTGACTGCAAGTTAATCAAGTACATTTTACCCATTGTACCATTTTTTGTGCACAAGTCTTCTTACCTTCAAAAAGTCTTTTTTTTTTTTGCTTTTTGGGCCACACCCAGCAATGCTCAGGGGTTTCTCCTGGCTCTGCACTCAGGAATTACTCCTGGCGGTGCTCGGGGGACCATATGGGATGCTGGGGATCGAACCCAGGCCCGCATGGGCGGCCGCGTGCTAGGGCAAATGCCCTACCCGCTGGGCTATTGCTCGGCCCCACCTTCAAAAGTCTTATCTGACAAATTTTACCATTTTATCCATGATGACATTATTTTGATTATGAGCATAGTAAAATACATTGCTTAAATGCACTTGAAATAACTTTGTTTTTTGGGCTATACCCGAAAATATGTTTTGCTTTTTAGGCTACACCCAAAGGTATGCAGGAGGCTGCTCCTGTCTCTACTCTCAGGAGTTACTCCTGGTAGTGGGTGGTGATCTTTATGGTTTCAAGAATTGAACCCAGCCTTTGTGCTCGCTAGGCAAAAGCTTAGCACCATTTTGGAGCTGTCCTGACTGTTTATTGGGGAACCCTTTCCTGGGATTGAAACTAGACCTCCCTGAGTTTCCCGCGTTTAAAGTTCTTAGCTCTTTGAGCTGTGTCTCTGTTTAAATCGTTTCTTGATTCAATAAATTTTATTTTTCTATCAGAATATAAATTTTCCATTTCCTGCATCCTCAATGTTAAAAATGCTCACTGCAAAATGGGTGCTGACTTGACTAATTGTCATCGAATCCATTATGTATAATATAGAACTTGTGGTATTTTATTAGCCTTGGATTACTTTGGTGTTTAAAGGGTTTCTAGTACATATAGGCAATTCTGTGTTGTTTTCCATTAAACGGTTTACATGGATTAATTGGGGGTGATAATCTGCTGCTTGTAAGGTATTTGGAAGTATATGTAGTATTTGGTTATTGTCACTATAAGAGGAAAGACAAGCAAGTGTGCGGTGTGCTATTAAGACTTACAGCCCCAGGGGCGCTGATGTTGAAAGCATTAACCATGCCCGTGTTGCAAACATTAGGATTTTTTGCATTATTTGAACATAAATATTTATGATTTTAATTTTAATTACTTTATACACGAAAGCTATGTATAAAATAATTTTATCCACAGTCATTTTGGTAAATATATTGGCCAAATTGTCCACAAAATACTGTAGTAGCAGTTTAGCAAATATTTATTTTGTGTTTAACAAGAAAACTTATATCTGGGCATGCAAGGTAATTTGAGCCAGTTCTTGACATTAGAGTTTGTAGGACATGAGAGGCCAACTTGTAAAATGATGTAAATAACTCAGAGGGTGATTGAGGGATGAAGGAATAGATTGCTTTTGAGTATTTATTTATTTATCTCCCCCCCCCCCCAAATTTTATTACACCATTTTAGACATACAATTGCAAGATGCTCATGTAGAGTTCTGGTTCCACAGCGTTCCAACACCCAACCCTCCACCCAAATCCATCTCCCATCACCAGTGTTCCCCCTCCCTCCCCCTCCCATACCTCAACTACTTGGCAGGTTCTGTATGTCTTCTCTCTCTTCCCTATCTCTCCCTCCTGCCAAACTTTCCTGCACATCGTGGAATGCAGTAGATTAAAGGACATTACTGTTTCCACTATTTTGATGGACTGCTCGCCGCCGTGTGACCTGGGCTCGAACTGGTTTTGCTCTGCCAATCTGGTCGTGAGGTAGTATTCCAGCGTCCGACAGCAAAAGTGGTGGCTAGTGTGGTGGGCGAAGTCTCATCCGGCTGCTTCCAGGACCCCCGGAGGTGATGGGCCCACTCCCAAAACCCATCTACCCTCCCGAGAGCCCCATGGTCAGCTTAGTCGGGAAAGCGGAGTTCCAGCTTCCCCAGGCCCGTCGAGGCCCGCTGCTTTTGAGTTTTTTGTTTCTTTGTTTTGGTCTACGCAGCAGTGCTCAGGGCTTCTTCCTGGCCCTTGGACCCTGGGATTACTCCTGGTATTGAACCCAGGACAGCTGTGTGCAAGTGAAGGGCCCCTACTCTGTATTATCACTCCTGCCCCAATAGATTACTTTGGGTTGGGGTTAATAAGTAGGATTAGGGGGGGGAAAGCAAAAAAAGAAAAAGAAAGAAAGTAGGATTAGAGAAAACTGCCATGACTAGGGCATCACGATCACGATCACGATCATCCCGTTAATCATCTATTTGCTAGAGCGGGCACCAGTAATATCTCAATATGTCCTGTCACATGCTGTAGAGCCAAGGGCATCAGCTTGGTACAGGAACATAAAGAGCCTCAAACCATTATATTAGGTCATGAGAATGATCTAATATAATTGTTACTGGCATTTGGCATATCAAATACAACACGAGCAGCTTGCTAGGCTTGCCGCGGGGAGGCATACTCTATAAACACCTCCAAATAAAGCCTTTATTGATGAACCGTGCGGCGCGATGGGCTGGTCGGCTGGGTGGAGTTCTGATGAGAGGGAAGTCCAATGTGGAAAATGGCGGCGCCCATGGAGGGGGGGGGGGGTCGTCTGGCTTGTTGTGAGGTTCTGCCGGGGTGGTGGGCCAAGGCTGGAACCCACCATGCCTCCCGACTGCCTCCATGAACGGCTGGGCACAGGGAGAGCAAGGAACCGCTCTGCCCCATGTCTGAGAGTCTCTGGACCAGCATACCTGGGCCGGATTGAGGAAAGAAACTGCTCCAGGGTGGGTGTCGATGATCCGGGCTGTGATGGGCTGGTCGGCTGGGTGGAGTTCTGATGAGAGGGAAGTCCAATGTGGAAAATGGCGGCGCCCATGGAGTGGGTGGGGGGTCGTCTGGCTTGTGAGGTTCTGCCGGGGTGGTGGGCCAAGGCTGGAACCCACCATGCCTCCCGACTGCCTCATGAACGGCTGGGCACAGGGAGAGCAAGGAACCGCTCTGCCCCATGTCTGAGAGTAGGGCATAAAGAAACGTAATTGAAGCAGTGTTCTGGAGAAGTAGGAGATAAAATCCTTCATTGTAGAAAATCAATACTAGAGGATAGTCATTGATAGCTAGGCTAAGTTGCATAGTGCCATTAATGGTATGTTGTTTTGTACTGGAAATCAAACCCAACACTTGGTGTATAAAGCGTATAAAATATGCGCTTTATCAAATCTGCCTGCCTGCCACTGAAAATTTGATCTTTGCTTGGGTAGCATAATGTAAGTGGAAGAGCAATGAAAATGTATAAATAGAATAAAGGCCTCTAAAGGGTGGTAGCAATAGAGGTTAAAGATTTTTTGAAGTATGGGACTGGAGCAGCGATAGCACAGTGGGTAGGACGTTTGCCTTGCTGCTGACCTGGGTTCAATCCCTGGGTTCAATCCACGGCATCCCTTATGGTTCCCTGAGCACGGCAGGAGTAATTCCTGAGTGCAGAGCCAGGAGTAACCCCTGAGCATTGCCAGGTGTGACCCAAAAAGGGAAAAGAAGATTTTTGAAGTATGAAATAACAGTGATGTGTTATTCTGTTCTTTTTTTTTTTTTTCTATTTTTTTTTTTTGGGGGGTCACAGGGCAATGCTCAGGGGTTACTCCTGGCTTTGCACTCAGGAGTTAACTCCTGTCACTGGTCCGGGGACTATGGGATGTCAGGGATTGAACCCTGGTCAGCCTTGTGCAAGGCAAAAGTCCTACCTGCTGTGCTATATTGCTCCAGCCCTCTGTTCAGGTTTTATTGATCATTTCAATGAGTGCATAGTTTTTGGACTGTCTTTGAAGTTTTTTTTTTTTTTTTTTTTTTTTTTTTTTGGGTCACTCCTAGCAATGCTCAGGGGTTTATTCCTGGCTCTGCACTCAGGAATTACTCCTGGAGATCCTGGTGGGGGGGCTATATGGGATTGAACCCGTGTCGGCTGCATGCAAGGCAAATGCCCTATTCACTGTGCTATTGCTCAGGCCCCCATCTTTGAAGTATTTTGGTGAATTTGCATGCAATATCCTAAGTGATAAGACCGGAATCTGAAAAGGTTTTGATGATCTGGTTTATGTACTGCATACCATTAGCAAGTGGAAACTGAGGTGGCCAGAGTGATAGTGCAGCTGGTTTGCTGTACTATTGGGATAGTGGGATAACAAGGCATTTATTTGCCTTGCACACAGCTGACCTGGGCTCTGTACCCAGCATTGCCTGTTACATACTCCAAGCACTGCCAGGAGTATTTCCTGAGTACAGAACCAGGAATTAACTACTGTGAGTGTTGCAAGGTATGACCCAAAAAGGAAGAAGAAAAAAGATGAAATTGAGTCCTACATATAGTTTTATAAGTAAGCTGTAGTGTATGGTTCTCTGGTATGGTCTTGTTATTGCCAAGTGTATTTTATTACACTTTTAAAATATTTTGAGGGGCCAATATTTTATTTATTGTACTTTAAAAAACTTTTGAGGGGCCGGCGTGGTAACACAGTGATTAGGGCGTTTGCCTTGCACACGGCTCACCCGGGTTTTATCCGGGCGGTCCCATATGGTCCCCCAAGCATCGCCAGGAGCAGTTCCTGAGCAGAGAGCCAGGAATAACCCCTGAGCATTGCCAGGTTTGACCCAAAAAGCAAAACAAAAAAAAAATTGTTTTTGGGGTTAATACTTGGTGGTGCTCAGGGCTGACTTCTGCCTTGCACTCAGGAATTAGTTCTAGTGGACTGTACTATATGAGATGATGGGAATGGAGCTGGTGTTGGCCTGTATAGCCAAGCCCCCTACTCTTTACTACACTTTAGCCCTATTCATCATATTTTAGTCTCTAAAATTTCAGTCGGTAGGGAAGAAATCACTACTCAAACATGGGGAACTGAGTTATGAGCCTATCACTATATGAGCATCTATAGTGATATGTTCAGGACTTGACATCAAAAGTCTTTGAAGGGCTTTCATTTGAGAAATAAAGGGGACATTTGGAAGTCTATTTCTGTTGAAAAGAGTTAGAGCTGAACAACCACGTCTGGATAATTTTCAGATTTGAGGGGCCAAAGCTACAGTAAGAGTTTGCCTGCCTTGCCTTGGCTAACTTGGTTTAGTCCTCAGTATCCAATATGGTCCCTTGAATCTCACCAGGAGTAAGCCCTTGAACATCACTGGCTATGATCAAATAAAAAGTATTCTGGCCTTATTCCTGGTGGTGGTTCTGGTGGGGACCCTGTAAAGTCCTGTAATGTTGGAGATTGAACTCGGGTTGGCCACATGCAAGGGCGAGGGACTGCTATGTTCTCTCCAGCCTCTAAGCACTATTTTTATAATGCCTCCGTCTCGGTGTTACATATAAGCTGGGTTGCAAAACTTTGTATTGAATTTTTTTTTATCTGCTTTTTTGGGTCACACCCAGCGATGCTGAGGGGTTTACTCCTGGCACTGCACTCAGGAATTAATCCTGGTGGTGCTCGGGGGACCCTATGGGTGACGGCGTTTGAACCTGGGTTGACCGTGTGCAAGACAAATGCCCTACCTGCTGTACTATCGCCCTGGCCCCCGCTTTATCTTGAATTTAAGGTTGATTAGTCTTAAAATTATTAGAGGAGTCAGAACGATTGCACAGCGGGTAGGCTGACCCAGGTTCAGTTCCCCAGCATCCCATATGGTCCCCTGAGCACCGCCAGGAGTAGTAATTCCTGAGTGAAGAGATAGGAGTAACCTGAGTGCCACTGAGTGTGACCGAAAAAGAAAAAAAAATTAAGAGTGGAAAAAGTTAAGCAATTATCTACACCCCCCCCCCCTTTTGGGTTAGACCTGGCTGATGCTCAGGTGTTACTCCTGGCTGTGTACTCAGTAATTATTCCTGGTGGTGCTCAGAGGATCATATGCAATGTGGGTGATTGAATCCAGGTCTGCTGCATACGAGACAATGCTTTCCCCACTGTACTATTGCTCTGGTCCATGATCATTATTTTTTAATATTATTGTTGTTGTTATTATTATTATTTTATGCTTTTTTTTGGGTCATACCTGGCGATGCTCAGGGGTTACTCCTGTCTCCTGACTCAGGAATTACTCCTGGCGGTTCCTGGGGGACCATATGGGATGCCGGGATTGAACCCAGGTCAGCCATGTGCAAGGCAAACGCCCTACCCGCTAGGCTATCGCTCGGCCCCAAGATCATTTTTTTTTAATTTTTTTTGGGGGTCACACTGGCGATGCCCCCGGGGTTACTTCTGGCTCTTTGCTCAGTAATTATTCCTGGCGGTTCTTGGGGGAACCATATGGGATGCCGGGGACCGAAACCAGTTTGGCGCGTGCCAGGTGAACGCCCTATCCATTGCCCCCATGATCATTATTTATGTGAAGATAAAACCATGGTTTTAATTTTATTTACATCTTTTGCTTTGTTTGGGTAATAAAATCAAAAGCTCCCCTTGCTGCTTTAATGACTTTATTTCATTCGCAAGTCAGCTTACTCTGGATTTTCTATTTTTTTCTCCCCAAGCTTTTTTTTCTTTTTTAAGTTAAGAATTGTGGTTAAGGGTTCGGAGTGGTGATACAGTGGTGGGTAGGGCTTTGCCTGGCGTACAGGCAGACCTGGGTTTGATACCCATATGGTCACCTGAGCACTGCCAGCAGTAATCCCTGAGCATTGCTGGATGTGACCCAAAAATCCCCTCCCTCCAAAAAGAAGAAAAGAAAAATTATGGATGGGTTTTTGAGTCTAGCTAAATTTTCTTGTAATTTGTATTATTTACAGACTGATCCTAAATGTCTTCTACCCAGTCTTCTTTGATTAATTGTAGCAGGGCCAGTGATTGGAATGATTGGGAGGGAAGAAACTTTCCATCTCTAGATAATGGAATTGTCCAGGGTCTAATCCTGGTAGAATTGTGGGGAGGTAATTTTTTTTTTTTGGGTCACACCTGGCAATGCTCAGGGGTTTCTCCTGGCTCTGCACTCGGGAATCACTCCTGGTGGTACTCGGGGACCATATGGGATGCCGGGGATCGAGCCCGGGCGGCATGGGCTGGCTACGTGCAAGGCAAACGCCCTACCCACTGGACTGTCGCTCCGGCTCTAAGGGGCTGATCACTTCTACAAGTATTGGGAAAGGACCCAGGATAAGACCCTAGACCTGCATGCAAATGTGCTTCAGTACTTTGAGCTATCTTTGAGCACTAGCATTTTCTTTGGGAGTGGGTTGAAGGGGGTATTTGTGCCACACTTGACTGCTCCGGTCTTATTCTTGCTTCTCCCTCACTCAGGTTTTTTTTTTTTTTTTTTTTTCCTTTTTGGGTCACACCCGGCCATGCTCAGGGGCTACTCCTGGCTCTGCACTCAGGAATCACTCCTGGCGGTGCTCGGGGACCATATGGGATGCCGAGGATTGAACCCAGGCCGGCAGAGGCCGACTGCGTGCAAGGCAAATGCCCTACCCGCTGGGCTATCGCTCCCCGCCCCTCACTCAGCTCTTGGTTTACTCCTGGCTTTACATGTGAGGTCATCTTTGGCAGTCCTGGGGAAATTTTATGATGTATGGAGGACTGAGCTTGTAAGGCAAACACCTTACCATTGTAATGTCTCTCCACTTCTGTGCTTTTTTTTTTTAATTAAAATTCTTTTTAGGTTATTTTTATTTTATTTATTTTTTGCTCTTTTGGCTTATACTTGGCGATGCTCAGGGGTTAATCTTGGCTCTGTACTCAGAATTACTCCTGGTGGTGCTCTGGGGACCAGATGAGATGGCTGCAGTCAAAACCGGGCTGGCTGTGAGCAAGGCAAATGCCCTATCTGTACTATCACTCTGCCCTCTTCTGTGTTTTCTTAGAGTAAATCTCAACATTAGAACGTTTGAAAAATAAAATTTTAAAAAGGGAAAGATGCACTAAATTTTCTGTCATATTGAAAATAGTTTGGGTTCTCCCCCCCCTTTTTTTTTTTTTTTTTTTTTGCTTTTTTGGGTCACATCCGGCAATGCTCAGGGGTTTCTCCTGGCTCTGCACTCAGGAATCACTCCTGGCAGTGCTCAGGGGACCACATGGGATGCCGGGGATCGAACCCGGGCCGAATGGGCGGCCACGTGCAAGGGAAATGCCCTACCCACTGGGCTATAGCTTGGCCCCTCTTCCCTTCTTTATCCTTGCATTTAGGGAATTTATTTCAGTAGTCACAAATTGGGCTGGACATGTATCTCAGTATGAGGCATGACTTAGCGTCCTTTGCACTGAAAATTAAAGGCAATCCCGCTGATGCTCAGGGGTTACTCTTAAGGGCTTGGACAACTATATGGGATGCTAGGAATTTAATGAGGGTGGACTGTGAATGGCAGGTGCCTTATTCATTATATTCACCATTGTATTCCACTCTCCACCCTTCCCTTTTTAATTAGTGATACTTTTAAGCATAAAATGCATATTTCTATGTATAAAGCTTAGTTTTGAACTTCACACAATATTTGTCACTTTGACATGCTGGGTTTTGATTCTACAGTATTTTAGTCTGTGAGACTTGGTTATTTTAAGATTACATTTTCTGTGATGTTTGTTTGCTGTGGGGTTATTAAATGGCTGTCTTCTGGGACCATGTGTTGTGGGTGGTTTAACTCAGAGCTCCCATATGGAAAGCATTGACTTCAACCCATTGAGCCATCTTTTTTTTTTGCTTTTTTTGGGGGGGGTGTCACACCCGGCAATACTCAGGGGTTTCTCCTGGCGGTGCTCGGGGACCATTTGGGATGCGGGGGATCGAACCTGGGTTGGCATGAGCTGGCCGTGTGCAAGGCAAGCGCCCTACCTGCTGGGCTATCACTCCGGCCCCCCATTGAGCTATCTTATTGGTCCAAGTTTACTGTAGGTTTTTTGTTTTTTGGTTTTTTTTGCTTTTTGGGTCACACACGGCGATGCTCAGGGGTTACTCCTGGCTCTGCACTCAGGAATTACTCCTGGCGGTGCTCAGGGGATGCCGGGATCGAACCCTGGCCGGCCGGCCGCGTGCAAGGCAAACGCCCTACCCGCTGAACTATCACTCCAGCCCCTACTGTAGTTTTATAGTTGTTTCCACACTTGTCTTTATCCAGCTTAGATGTAGGTTTGAAAATGGAGTAAGGGTCAGGTGCAGAATAATGAAGCCTTCCATTTCAAGGAGTCTGGATTCATGTACTTTTGCCACTTTCTCCTTTTTTTTTTTTTTTTTTTTTGCTTTTTTGGGTCACACCTGGCAATGCTCAGGGGTTTCTCCTGGCTCTGCATTCAGGAATTACTCCTGGCGGTGGGATGCTGAGGATTGAACCCAGGCCAGCCACGTGCAAGGCAAATGTCCTACCCGCTGGGCAATTGCTCCAGCCCCACCTCCTTTCTCCCTCTTTATCTGCTCCTCCTCCTTCATTCTCCTCTCTCTGTGTACTGCAAGGCTACCACTGCTGCTTTCCCAGCCCTGTTCCTTATTGTGACTTTATTTTGAAGCTACACATCATGGAGCTTAAGAGGTTTGAGATCACTTCTGATGTTGGGGACCTAGACCTAGTTAAGATGAACCCTGACCTCTTCGGTGCAAAATATGCACGAAGGTTCTGAATTACCTCTCCTAGTTCCTATTAAAACTTCCAGAAGAGGGCAGGAATGATAGGTGCTTGGTAGTTTCTCTCTCTTCAGGATAATTGGTTGGCAGAATGAATTTAAATAGACATTAAGGTATAAGTGGAATTAACAGTTTGAATTTAATTTTACTTATAGTTTTTGCTTTTTAGGGCTATACCTTGCTTTGTTGTTCCTGACTTTTTTCTGGCACTGTCTAGGGAATCACATATAAGATGGCTGGATTGATATGGAGTTGACCATGTGTAGGACACATAAATTCCTGTACTTACTTAATCTCATGTGCTTTTTTTTTTCTTGGGTTTTTGGGTCACACCTGGTGATGCTTTGGGTTTACTTTTGGCTTTTCGCTCAGGAATTATTTCTGGTGGAGCTCGGGGATCATATGGGGTGTCAGTAATCGAACCCAGGTGGGTCGTGTGCTAGGCAAATGCCCTACCTGCTGTACTATTGCTCTGGCCCCTCATGTTCCTTTTGTATGTGTTTTTTTTGGGTTTTCTTTTGAGTTTTTAGAAACTGGGAAACCTATTTCCATGTTTCCTAAATGTCAACGATTTGACGCCATTTTACATTAATAAATTAGTATGTGCATTGCCATTGTATTTGTTTCAGATATGATGCTTTAGCTTTAAAGCATAAAACACTTCAGAGGATTAAAAACATAGTGATAAACTAAGTGTTGATAAACTTAGTGTTGGATTTCATTGAAGAATGTAATTTTGTATCAAATTTGATTTTTTTTTTCTTATACAAAGCACTTAAAAGATGTTATGAGTGTCTTTAAAACATGTTGCGTTCTTTCTCCTTTAGTATAATAATCATGAAATTCGTTCTGGAAAACACATTGGTGTCTGCATCTCGGTTGCCAACAATAGGCTTTTTGTGGGCTCTATTCCTAAGAGTAAAACAAAGGAACAGATTCTTGAAGAATTTAGCAAAGTAACAGGTAAGTGAAATTTATTTGGAAGGATACCCTACTTTTAATGGGGAAGGTAATGGCTTAACCTCAATTTGTCAAGCATGTTTATTATGTGCCTCCAAACAGTGCTCAAGAGGCCTAAAGGCCCCTTCTGGTGGTTCTCAGTCACTGTTGCAATGGTGGGGGCCACATGTATTCATGGTGTAATCTGTAGAAAGGGATTGAATCAGAGTCTCACAATTTTCGGCCCTCAGGCACAGTTAGGGACACTTAATTTATTAGCTCAATTATTTTCTCATTAGTATCATAAGTAACTCTTTTCAAATAAGGGAACTAAGAATAGTTTTGGGAAATAACTTGGTAAACTTATGTGTAGTGAGGAATAAAACTAGAATTTCAAATCAGTTTGCAGAATTGATAATTGTAATTGATGTGTAATAATTTGATTGTTCCAAACTAGACTAATACCGCAAGCAGAGAATTATACATTATTAATAGGGTTCATTTCTTTGAACTATAAACCATTTTTGTTTTCAGAGTGCTAGGCTGCTTTTACTTGTCTTCCGAGAATGTTATACTGTAAGCTTTAGGAACATTTCATTCATTCATTCATTCATTCATTCATTCATTCATTCACTCACTCACTTTTTGGGTCACATCCGGTGGCGCTCGGGTAATTTCCTGACTCTTTGCTCAGGAATTACTCCTGGCGGTGCTAGGGGACTATATGGGATGCCGGGGATCAAACCCGGCCGGCATAGGTCGGCTGCGTGCAAGGCAAACGCCCTACCCGCTGGGCTATTGCTCCAGTCCCCGCCCCTAGGAACATTTTAAAGTTTCTTTTACTGCTACATAATTTGCTTCAAATAAAGCTATTGATGAGTCCAGAAAAGAGCCATTAAATACTAGTATTTATATGCGCCATGTGAAAAATCTTTAACCATACTAATACTAGCAGTTCCTTTAAACAGTTAAGGTAAGGAATTTTTATGCCTCTTCATTTTATAAACGGAACAGAATAGTTCTTAAGTAGAGAGAATCATATTGTGGAAGGTGGGATTGTAGCTCAGCAGTAGAGTGTCTGGTGTGCATGTCTGAAAGAAAGCCCTGGGTTTGGTTCCCAGTGCCGGAAACAAGCATCGAGTAACAAACATCCCTCTGTGTCTATACTAGGGCGTCTATACTAGGATTACTGAAAAGTGAATTATCTGAATCAGCTTTTTATGAGTCCCTAAAAGGGTCTTTTTAAAAATTTTGATACTTATGTAATTTAGAATCATTTTATATAGTTGTTCTTGCTTGCTATTTAATTTTTCTTGAATGGCTGCTTACTTTTTAGAGGGTCTTACAGACGTCATTTTATACCACCAACCCGATGACAAGAAAAAAAAACAGAGGTTTTTGTTTCCTTGAATATGAAGATCACAAAACAGCTGCCCAGGCAAGGCGTAGATTAATGAGTGGTAAAGTCAAAGTCTGGGGAAATGTTGGAACTGTTGAATGGGCTGATCCCATAGAAGATCCTGATCCTGAAGTTATGGCAAAGGTAACGCTAGTTAAGTTAAAAGTTTTTTGAGGGGTTGGTGGGAGAATGCTAAGAGAAAGACTAGTGAGAAAGAGAACTTAGTGAAATATGTGCTCTTACATATTTTGAAATTATTTATAAGCTTTTGAGCTTTATTTAAGGGTACATTTCGAAGGAATAATGCACACAGATACTGTCTTCATTGACACCCATAAATGTTGGGATTTTATACTCAACATAAGTATTAATTAGCCTGCATGTGATGGTGTAGGGTCACGTGTGTATGTATTTGGCGCCGCACTTGGATCTTTTTTTGGTGGTGTTGGGGATTAAACTTGGCCACACACTTCAGACAGGCACTCTATTTAGCCACATCCCCAGCCCATTCCTATTTTCGAGTGGATTCTAAGCAACTTTTTACATATATTTTGATAATGTTGCCATTAGATTGCATGATTTTTTTGTGTTAAAATTCCTACCCCTAAAAATAGCGAACTGTACTGGCTTTAGCAGAGCTGCTGCAGTTATAGGGTTTAGCTATTATTAGGCATCCTGTTTCTGCAGTTGGTTGAGACATCCTTTGAGAACAAACATCTCTTGAGTCAACACTTTACTCACTAGTGCAGCAGTTAACAATTATTTTTTAAGACACCTTAATGACTACAGGGTAGCAAATAAGAGATGAATTAAATGAGAGGGGACTAGAATGCCATTATGTATTAATACTAAAGGATTCATGTTTTTGTTTCTGTGATTTGGGAAGGGGGTTTGGTCATACTTGATTTACTCTTGGCTCTACCACTCCTGGCTCTATGCTTAGCTGTCACTCCTCTAATAGTGCTTAGGTAATTATATGTAGTGAGGATTGAATTGGGATGCAGGGCAAATGTCGTAACCCCTCTGTATTGGTCTTTTTTTTTCTTTTTGGGTCTCACCCAGCGATGCTTGGGTTATTCCTGGCTCTTTGCTCAGGAATTACTCTTGATGGTGCTTCGGGGACCGTATGGGATGCTGGGGCCAACCTGGGTTGGCCGTGTGTAAGGCAAATTCTCTACCTGCTGTGATACTTTTTTTTTTTTTTTTTAAGATTTCAGAAGCAAGGGCCAGAGGGAGATTACAGGAGTTATGGTGCTTTGCCTTACATGTTACCTTACAGGCACTACAAATAGTCTCCTGAGTATGTCTAGGAATGACCTTAGCACAGAGCTAGGAGTAAGCCCCTGAGCACCTGCCAGAGTGTGAACAACAACAAGAAAGCTAAGGGGGAAATAGGCCAGAAGCAGGTCCCAAATAGTTTTCAGGTTGGAGGCAAGGGGTTTGGGTCATACTCATTGGCTACCTGAGTTTAATGTATTAATGTTTCAAAGTAATGTGTTAATGATTCAACAGTTTTATTGGGGATCATCAATCCACACAGTTAGAATATACTTGAATTTTTTTTGGGGGTCACACCCAGCAGTGCTCAGGGTTATTCCTGGATCTGTGCTTAGGAATTATTCCTGGTGGTGTTCGGGAACCATAATGGATGCCGAGGATAGAACCTGGGTCGGCGCGTGCAAGGCAAACACCCCTACGCGCTGTGTTATCCCTCCGACTCCGATATACTTGGAGTTTGATTGTGAAATGATTCCTAATTTATTTGCTGGGTTTTGGGCCACACCTAGCTATGCTCGGGGATTACTCCTGGCTGCGTACAGGGATCATTGCTGGTGGGCTTCAGGGACCATACAGGGTGCTGGGGTTGAACTTGGATTGCCCTTGTGCAAGGCAAGCACTCTATGCTACTATTGCTCTGGCTCCATAATTCCCGGTTAAAAAACCACAAATCAGGTATTTTTAAAGATAGCAGAAAATAAGTTACCATTACCACCTGCTCACACACAAATAGTTCCCTTCATTCTTTACATTCGTACATTTAACGTTTATTGTAATTCGAGAACCTATGTTGATAGTTAAATTCATTCCATAGTTTATAGTATAGTTTAATCCTTGGTGTTTTATGGCTGTTTGATAGATACGATGTTTGTCTACCAGAATAGTTGACAACAGTTTCACTGCTCTAAGAATCCACCTTGATCCATCTGTTTATCCCTCCCTCCCTTCTAACTGTTGGTAATTTTGAATCTTTTTTACTTTCTCCATAGTTTTGCCTATTCTCAAATGTCATATATTGGAATCATACAGTATGTAGCTTTTTTAAGATTATCATCCTTTTTTTCTTAGTTACATGCATTTAAGGTTCCTCCATGGCTTTTCATGGCTTGAGAGTTCATTTTTTTTTAGCACTGAGTAATATTCCATTGTCTGGATGTACCATAGTTTATTTATCCATTTACCCTCCTGAAGGACATCTTGGTTGCTTCCAAATTTTGGCAATTATGAGTAAGATTGCTATCAACATTCATATGTAGGTTTTTGTGTAGACATATTTCCAATTGATTTGGGTAAATACAAGAAAGAATGCTATAACTAGATTGTTGATAAGTGTGACTAGTTTGTAAGAAGATGTCTTCAAAGTGACTACTAATTTGTATTACTGTTGCTCAAAATATTCACACCTGTATTTGGTGGTGTTTTTAAGTTTTGGCCATTCTGATAGAGTAGTATCTTTGTTTCTGTTTGCTATTCTGTAGAATCTCTTATGCTTTATTGTCATCTATTTCTGATAAGATGGCTGTTCAGATTTTTGCTTGTTAGTTTTATCAGTCATGCTTCATGGTATTTACCCAAATGAGCTGAAAATTTAGTCTTTATATTTCTGATACTCATCTAATTAGGTTGTGACTAAAGTTAATTTTGTAATAGGGTGAAGCAGTGATAGCTTAGTAATAAAATACGTTGGAAATAATGGTGTTTGAGTGTTTTTTTTTTTTAATTTCAGGTAAAAGTGCTGTTTGTACGAAATCTTGCCAATACTGTAACAGAAGAGATTTTAGAAAAGGCTTTTAGTCAGTTTGGAAAGCTGGAGCGAGTAAAGAAACTAAAAGATTATGCTTTCATTCATTTTGATGAGCGAGATGGTGCTGTCAAGGTAATAATGGGCAAAAATTAGACCTGTGTTTTAGTTTTCAAATAAAAATTTGAAGGAAAATCAAAGGTAATACAGTGTACTTAATTCATGTCTAAACGGCTAGGCAAAAAAAAGTGGTCATTGAAGAAGGGCTCTTTACAATCTTTTTTTATTTTTGGAGGGGGCTATATCCGGCCATGATCAGTGCTTACTGCTGACTGCTCACAGGACCATGTGGGATGCTTGAACTTGAACCTCGGTTGACTGCCTCTGTGCTGAGCAGACATGCTACCCCACTGTACTATCTGTCTGCCCCCAGAATCTATAATGTTAACATTCCTTGTCTGTAATGTCCTACTTTTATTCTCCTTTCAGCTTTAATTTTTTTTTTTCTTAAAAGGCTATGGAAGAAATGAATGGCAAAGATTTGGAGGGAGAAAATATTGAAATTGTTTTTGCTAAGCCACCTGATCAGAAAAGGAAAGAAAGAAAAGCTCAGAGGCAAGCAGCAAAGAATCAAATGTAAGTGTAAATTTTGGGCCTGAAGGGTTAGTATTGGATTATTTATTAAGATGTTTGTCTTGCATGCAAGCACCCTGGTTTGATCCCTGTCACCTCATGTGCTATGTCCAAGCAGTGTCAGGAGTGACCTCACAGCCATTGCTAGGAGTGATTAAAAATTTACAAAGGATATTTTGTTGGTTAGTGAATAATCAGTAATGCTCAAAACTGTTTATCTTGTGCCACTACCTTTGCAAGGTAACGAATAAAAAGCAGTCAGAGAAATGAGAAAAAAGTTCAAAAATAGTAGGTATTATTGAGTGTACTTGTGGATAGTCATAATCCTAAATAGCTAGAATATTGTATAATCTATCTAGAATGTTCCATATTTTACAGAGCATATTTTTGAATGTTTTATTTTTTTATCACTATTATCTGTCTGTCTGTCTATCTATCTATCTATCTATCTATCTATCTATCTATCTATCTATCTATCTATCTACTTATTTATTGCTTTTTGGGTCACACTGGCAATGCTCAGGGGTTACTCCTGACTCTGCACTCAGGAATTACTCCTGGCAGTGCTCAGGGGACCATATGGGATGCCGGGATTGAACCTGGGCGGAGTGGGCCAGCTGCAAGGCAAACGCCCCTACCTGCTGGACTATCGCTCCGGCCCCTATTTTTTAATTTTTACTATTTTTTTTTCTTCAAATTTTATTACACCACTTTTAGACATAAAATTGCAAGATGCTCATGTAGAGTTATGGTTCTACAGTGTTCCAACACCCATCCCTCCACCCGAACCCATCTCCCATCACCAGTGTCCCCACTTCCCTCCCCCTCCCACACCTCAACTACTTGGCCGGGTTCTGTATGTCTTTTCTCTCCTCTCTATCTCTCCCTCCCGCCTAACTTTCCACTAGTTTGATGGACTGCCGGCCACAAGCGGCCGCACAATTTAGGGGCCTCATGGTCTGCATCTGGACAGTGAAGGTGGCGGCTAGTGTGGTGGGCGAGTCTCATCCGGCTCCTTCCGGGAACCCCCAGAGGTGATGGGCCCACTGCCAAAACCCATCTGTCCTCCTGGGAGTCCCATGGACAGCTGAGCCTGGGGAGAGCCGAATTCCAGTTTCCCCTCCCTTGTCTGAGTCTCTGCATGTTATGGCCGGTCGCCCCAGGGCAGCTCCTGGGCAGGGCCACCAGGCTGGGACAAAATGGAGGGGGGGAATATTTTTGAATGTTTTAAATACTATAAAAGTTCCCATAATTTGTGAAAAAAATTTTAACGTATGAATTGTTAAATCTCTAATTATAAGAAACTTTGCTTTGAACACAATTGGTAAAGAGTCTTTACCAATTCATAGTGTTCATTGCTGTCCAATAGAGTTTATGTACTATGAATAGGTTTTGAAAATGAGAGTAGTAACAGTAAACTGAGTAAATTGTAACAATATTGAGGCCTATTTGTAATAAAGTTTCATTTTTTTGTTTTTGGGCCAATTCCCAGTAGCTTAGGTCTGACCCCTGGCTCTGCTTAGGGATTACTCCAGCTGGGGCTTGGAGGGACCATATGGGGTGTTGGGATTCAAACGTGGATTGGCTGCTTGATAGGCAAGAACTCTAGCCATAGTACTGTATCACCTGAGTTCCCTATAGTGAACATTTTTAAGGAATGTGTTTTATGTAAAAAATGAAGTTTGGAGCTTAAACCTTTTTTTTTTTTTTGTTTTTTTTTCGGTCACACCCGGCAATGCTCAGGGGTTACTCCTGGCTCTGCACTCAGGAATTACTCCTGGCGGTGCGGGGAGACCATATGGGATGCCGGGGATCGAACCCGGGCCGGCATGGGCCAGCTGCGTGCAAGGCAAGCACGCAGCCGGCGCCATGCTGGGCCCGGTTCAACCCGGGCATCCCATATGGTCCCCGAGCACCGCCAGTAATTCCTGAGTGCAGCCAGAGGTAACCCTGAGCATTGCCGTGTGTGACCCAAAAAAAAAAAAAAAAAAAAAAAAAAGGAGAGAGGTGCTTGCTATTGGATATAAGAGTACTCATTGACCTTAACTGTATTTCTGGTCAGTTTCCTATCCATTGCCCTGTGGGATACAAAAGAGAGGAAAGCTTTAGGGTAGTAATCGTTCTTCATATATTTAGGGGAGGTTGGCCCACACCTAGGGGTGTTCAGAGAAGACTTCTGACAGTGCTTGAGGAATTGTATGTGATGCCAGGGAATTGAACCAGGCCTGGCTGATGTAAAGTAATTGTCTCAACCCCTGGACTAGCTTTCTAGTGGTATATGTATTATGTAATATATATTTATATATAATGTGGGGATCAAACTGGAATCAGCCATGTGCAAGGCAAGCAAGTGCCCTAAACTCTATATTTCTAGTATGTGAATTTGTTGTTTCTTGGGCCACACTTGTCGATGCTCAGGGCTTAACTCCAGGGTGCACTCAGGGATCACTCCTGGTTGAGTTGAGGGGACTATAGGCGGTGCTGGGGCTCAAACTCGGGTTGGTCGTGTGCAAAGCAGGTGTCAGATCTGTTGTACTGTACTATTGCTAGTATTTCGCAGTCTGTGTTATTGACATTTTGTGCGGTGTAGTTTTTATTTATAGGAGTACTGTCCTATGCATTGTAAGTTCGGCAGCATCACTATACTCTCTTCCCACTGTTAAATAGTAGTAATACAGACTTCATGAAACAAACTATTCCCCTGGTTGGGTTTAGTCTCATTTGAAAATGCCTAAAGCCAGAGCAAACAACATCAAGACCGCCAAAATAACTCAAAGGGTCAGTGGTCGAATTTTGTATGTGTGAGCCCTTTGTTTAATACTTGGTACCATACTCCTTTGAGCACTACCAGGAGTAACTAACTACACTCAGCACTGAGCTTGGTTGAGTGTGCGTGCTCCCCCCCACCCCACCCCCCCCCCCCCCCCAATAATTGTAGGGTACTTGGCATTGCATGCAGCTTACCCTGGTTTAATCCCTGGTACTCCCTCATATGGTTCCCCCACAGGAGTAAAGCCTGGGCACTCCTGGATGTGGCGAAAACAAAATGACCAGGTGGCGCAGTACAACAGAATGGGCTAAATTTAGGAAGAGCTATATGAATTTGCTATAAAATAATGTGCATAAATACCATCAAGAGTAAATTAGTATAAGGATTTTAAGATACCAGAATTTTAAGATACTATTTTAATAGTACGCTGGTAGGGCATTTGCCTTGCATACTGCTGACCCGGGTTTGATCCCTGGCATATCATGTAGTTCCCGAGCACTGCCAGGAGTAATTCCTTAATGCAGAACCAGCAGTAACAGAGCATCGCCAGATGTGACACAAAAAGCCAAAAAGTGAAAGAATTTAAAGTGCATTGGGAAAGGGGTGGTTGCGGAAGAGATAGTACAATTTTTGGCTGACCTGGGTTTGATCCTTGGTACCCTTTTATTGAGTCTCTTATTTCCTCTGGGAGTTATCTGAGTGTAAGAGCCAGGAGTAATAAAGCTAGGGTTTAATTCCAAAGCAAAAAAAAAAAAAAAAAGGGAATGATGTTTCATTCAAATGAGATTGAATTAAGATGATAAATGCTTTTTTTTTTTTTTTTTTTTTTTTTTTTGCTTGCTTTTGGGTCACAGCCGACAATGCTCAGGGGTTACTCCTGGCTCTGCTGGGGGGGGGGGGGGGGGGCATATGGGATGCCCTATCCTCTAGGCTATCGCTCCGCCCGATAAATGCTTTCTTTGTAAGTTGTAAGGGACTTTATTAGGGAACATGTACTTAAGCATCTGGGTTTTTTTTTTAAAAATAAGCACATGATCGTATTTTTCATACAATTAACTATTTTTGAAACGACATGTTAAAAGTTTGCTAATTACAGCTCTTTTTTCTTTCTTTCTTCTTTTTTTTTTTTTTTTTTGGGTCGCACCCGGCATGCTCAGGGGTCACTCCTGGCTCTGCACTCAGGAACCACTCCTGGCGTTGCTCGGGGGACCATATGGGATGCCGGGATCGAACCCAGGCCGGCATGGGCGCGGCCGTGCAAGGCAAACGCCCCACCCGCTGGGCTATCGCTCGGCCCCTACAGCTCTTTTTTCTTATAACTACTCAGTATTTGAGATGTGTGTGTATTTTTTTTTTCTTCTTTTTTTTTTTTTTTTTTTTTTTTGGGTCAACACCCAGCAATGCTCAGAGGTTAGTCCTGGCTCTTCATTCAGGAATTACTCCTGGCGGTGCTCGGGGAGACCCTATGGGATGCTGGGGATCAAACCTGGGTCAGCTGTGTGCAAGGCAAAAGCCCCTACCCGCTATGCTATTGCTCGGCTCCCATTATTTGAGATTTATACTATTACTGGCAAGAGATCTAGAAACAGATTTATTTGGACTTTTGTGCCACACCTGGTATTGGTGTCTCTCTACTATGCTCAGGAATTTCCTGGGTTCAGGATCAACTCTATGTCAGCAGGTTTCCTAACACATACCCCTACCCCTTGGTATTTATCTCCTACACTGATACTTAAGTTTTTGAGAGCCCATGATGAATAGAAGTTTTACTTTAATAAATGGATACTTGGCAGTTGTAAAATAAAAATTTGGGATCCAGGGGTTGCTTAGGATACACTTGCATATATGAATGATTCCTGGCACAACCCCAAAAAAACCATTCTTGTGGTGTGTTTGTTATTTTCAGTGAAAATTTAAACATTGTTAGGTTTGATTTTTCAATTTTTATTTTTTTCCTTTTGTCACACCTAGTGATTCTCAGAGTTTTTTTTTTTTTTTTTTTTAAATTTTTTGGGTTATTCCTGGCTCTGCACCCAGGGATTACAACCGGCGGTGCTCGGGGATCATATAGGATGTGACGTCCAAGTCAAGAGCCCTTCCCGCTGTACTATTGCTCCAGCCCTTAGAGCTTTCTTTTTACTCTGTGCTCAAGGCTCACTCCTTGCAGACTTGGGAACAATATGGGGTGCTGGGCATTGAACCTGGGTTTGTCATGTATAAAGTAAGTGCCTTACTTTCTGTACTGTCTCAAACCTGGAAAATGTCATTTGGTGAGAAAGGTTTTCTGTCAGTTACTATGTTGTATTTTATGATATTCTGGCATTTTATTCACTTGTAGTGTAATTTAGTGTGAGAATTTTAAGATGCTTTTTCAGGGGCATGGAATAGGTAGAGCTTATGACTAGCATTTTTGAGGCATTGTGTTTCATTGATCTTAACTGAACCTTATTCCCCAAAGCAGTACTTGTTACAGACCTGGTGGCCTGCGCATTGAAATTTTAGTATCCACAACACACAGACAATTGTGATTGTGGTTTTTTTGGTTTTTGTTTTGTTATATTTTATTTTAAGGTGCCTAATATATTGAAAGTATAGCTGACAAGGCCTTGCACATGGCCACTTTTGATTAGCTCTCTGGTACCACATAGGATATCATGAGTATAGAGCCAGGAGTTAATTTTGAGTACTGTTGGGTGTGTCTCCCCAAACAAGCAAAAAAAAAAAATAACATTGAGTAGATGTCTCGGAGTAAACCTTGCATTTTTTTTCCTTTTTTTTGGGTCACACTTGGAAATGCTCAGGGGTTACTCCTGGCTCTTTGTCCAGGAATTACTCTGCTTGGGGGACCATATGGTATGCCGGGGATAGAACCTGGGTCAGCTGCGTGCAAGGCAAACGCCCTGCCTGCAGTGCTATCTATGCTATCGCTCTGGTCCCTTTTTTTTTTTTTTTTTTTTTTTTTTGTCTTTTTGGGTCAAACCTGGCGACGCTCAGGGGTTTCTCCTGGCTCTGCACTCAGGAATTATCCCTGCCGTGCTCAGGGGACTATATGGGATGCTGGGTATCAAACCCGGGCAGGTGCAGGCCGGCCGCATGCAAGGCAAGCGCCCTACCCGCTGGGCTATAGCCGGCTCCCGCATTTGGTTTTTTTTTTTTTTTTTTTTGCTTTTTGGGTCACACCCAGCAATGCTCAGGGGTTTCTCCTGGCTCTGCACTCAGGAATTACTCCTGGCGGTGCTCGGGGACCATGTGGGATGCCGGGGATCGAACCCTGGCCGGCATGAGCCGGCCCGCGTGCAAGGCAAACGCCCTACCCGCTGGGCTATCGCTCCGCCCCCGCCGCATTTGGTTTTTACATGTCATTTTGATTATGCTTGGGGTTTATGTTATTTGTGTTTTTTTTTTTTCTTTTTTGGGTCACACCCGGCAATATTCAGGGGTTACTCATGGCTCTGCATTCAGGAATTACTCCTGGCGGTGCTCATGGGATCATATGGGATGCTGGAGATCGAACCCGGGTTGACTGTGTGCAATGCAAACACTCTACCCACTGTGCTATCACTTCGGCCCTCGGTTTATGTTATTTGTAAATAAAAAATGTGTTCTTTGCAAATGGGAAACCCAGGTTTGATATCTGGCACAGCAGTGTACTTTTGAGCTTCACTGGGAGCAATCCCTTATCACGGAACAAAGAATAGCCTCGATCCACCAATCCTGTGGACCCAAAATAAATTTTTTTTACAGAATCTTACATCTTTTTCTAAGTAGTGTTTTATTTAGTTGTAGTTATTATTGTTTTAGTATGCATTAATACAGTAGAAACAATTCATTAGTAATGTGAAAGATGTGAAGAGAAACTTTGGTTATGAATAGTTATATGTCTACTTTGTTATTTGATATAAACTAACATTTTTCTATTTTTTCACTAGGTATGACGATTACTACTATTATGGTCCACCTCACATGCCCCCTCCAACAAGAGGTCGAGGGCGTGGAGGTAGAGGTGGTTATGGATATCCTCCAGATTATTATGGATATGAAGATTATTATGATTATTATGGCTATGATTACCATAACTATCGTGGTGGATATGAAGATCCATACTATGGTTATGAAGATTTTCAAGTTGGAGCTAGAGGAAGGGGTGGTAGAGGAGCAAGGGGTGCTGCTCCATCCAGAGGTCGCGGGGCTGCTCCTCCCCGTGGGAGAGCCGGTTATTCACAGAGAGGAGGTCCTGGATCAGCAAGAGGCGTTCGTGGTGCGAGAGGAGGTGCCCAACAACAAAGAGGCGCGAGTGCGTGGTGCGAGGGTGGCCGCGGTGGAAATATAGGAGGAAAGCGCAAAGCTGATGGGTACAACCAGCCAGATTCCAAGCGGCGTCAGACCAATAATCAGAACTGGGGCTCCCAACCCATTGCTCAGCAACCGCTCCAAGGTGGTGATCATTCTGGTAACTATGGTTACAAATCTGAAAACCAAGAGTTTTATCAGGATACTTTTGGGCAGCAGTGGAAGTAGAAACAGGGCCTCTGTAAAATTGGAGACTGATAGGTTGATCAAACTGATTAGCCCTAAATCAGAATGGGTGCCGCTATAATTTGTGACATCTGGCAAGATTTCCCTTTCTGTATATATTTTAACAATCCACTTGGACAAGAACAAAGCCACACTTCTGCTTTTGGCGAACTGATTTTATTTTATTTAAATTTTTTTTTCAATAAAAGTATTCTTAGAGATTTAAAGAAATAGTTAATGAGTTTGCGTTTGTGCTTGAGAAAATTTGGCTCAAGTCCATTTGGCTGTAGTGTATACAATGTTTCCAGTAGTGTTAAAGATTTGGTTTCTTGAAAGGTAGTTGATTAAAACAGTATGTCTTTAATATCTTGTATCAGAATAACTATTTGTATGTTACCAACTTAAATTGCTAGAATAAGGTAAATTAAAACAACTGCTATTTTAATTTAGAATTTTGACCTAATTTGGTTTTTCAAAACCATTTTGGCTACTTGTATCTTTATGCTGTTGTTTATTTCAATAAAAAAAATTCACTCCTAAATGTATACTTACTAAAATTGTGTTTACAATTCGTTTTTCACAAAATTTCCTGCAAATTTGGTTCAAATTGTGTAGCATGTCAAGGCCGATTAAAGGGTTTGTGCCTTGTTAATCCTGTGTGGAATATGTCTGCACATTACACAACACTGAATTAATTGCAGTTTTCTGCTTCTGGTTTAAAGTTATTTTACATCCATGTTACCATGAAAAAGTTTAAAAGTAATACATGTAATAAGTTTAAGTTGGTAAGTATTTAGAACCTTTTATCTTCGTGGATAAACTAAACAAGAAGTACAGGTAGTTTTCAAAGGCTCATAGGTCACACTGACAGGATCACTTTGATTTACCTAAAATCTATCCTGACTTTATGCTAAAACTCAGTTTGAATATACCGTTCTCTTGACTTTTGTACACGATGGGACTAGAAAGCAGCACAAACTCTAACATTGAAACATTGGGAATAGGTGGCGTGGGTAATGATCTGCGAGGGGAAAGTGGGGCTGAAGTTATGAGTGCAGTAGTTAAGATGCTTGCCTTGCATGCAGCTGACTCGGATTTGATTCCTGGCCCTGCATATGGTCCCCTAAGTGCAGCCAGGAATAAGCCCTGCTCAAAGCCAGGTGTGTCCCCAAAACAAAAGTAAAGTTAGTTTTGGAGTAAACAAACACATATCTGAAAGATAATTACCAAAATGTTTGTATTAAAGATCTGAATAGTTGGAGCTTTGTAACTGCTTGGATTTTAGTCTCATTTTGACCATTTGGTCTATATAAGTGTAGAATGGAAAACTAGAATTTTGGGGTATAGATTCTAGGTTAACAAGGACAACATTTGAAAACATTTTCCACTTCGGAACCTCCATCCCTTGCTAAATTTAAATAATTGACTTGACAGTGAAGCAACGTGAAAAATACGTGAAAGAGTGCTTTAAAAATGTTGATAAATGAAATACAAATGTCAAGGTACAAATCAATGTTTGCTTTCAGCATATTTATGATTCATGTTTCAAACAGGACTTTCTTGAAAAAGCAAATGCCCTAAGGTGTAACTTTGGTTAGATTTTCCTTTAGCTTTTACTTTTTTTTTTCTCCAAATAAAATCAGTTTGTAAATAAATGGGGTTTTCAAACCTCAGTCTAGTTTTTCTACCATCATAGAAGGGCCGAAAAAGAAAGTAACCCGAAACCTCAACTTAAAACAGTCAAAAAGTCAATAGAACTTAAAACTTTTTGGTTAGCAGTTATATTTAGAATTGCTATGTTAAAGCTTTTTTTAAAATGTTATCATTTTGTATGTACACATTATAAATTTGAAATGATTTATCTAACTGATTCCTTTTGTTACCTGGCTAGCAGGGAAAAGGGGGTCGAGGCCGGTCCTGACCTGTTACAATGAAGACTGACTTGCTATGTGGGATTACACCAGAAGCTTGCAGTGGAGTAATGGTAAGGAAATCAAGCAACTTTAAATATCTCGGCTGTATAGGAGCATATTCTATTGCAGAAGACCTTCCTATGAAGATCATGGAATCAAATACAGGACATTGAACTAATACTTGGACTTTGATATGAATTTCTTTAACAATTTTCTCTGCAGTGCAAGTTATTAAACTAAAGCTATTCTATTTTCCAAATGTGTTCCAACAGAAATCCTTCATAACTTCTAGCATGATATCTTAATAAAGAATAAAGTTCTTCTCTTTAAAAAATCTGCTCTAAGTAGATTTTTCCCCTGTTTTTTTAAATTAAGGATCCCAGCAGTGGTTTTCTGAAATAATCTCTTGAATTTGTGCATTTAAATTTTATTGCAGTGGTATAGATGAATGCCACTGTTGGGATCCTTAAATTTTATTTCTTCTCACCAAGGTTAATCATGATTGTCTATCTTTTTATAGTAATCACTTTTGAATTGTGTTCAGATATGCAGTTTCAGGTGTAATCATCAGAGCTGGTTAGTCAGGCATTCCAGATAGTGGTTCTTTTCAGAACCTTTTTTAAAGGGTTGGTTAACTACCTCAGTAGCAGAGGATTGAACTATACCCTGTCTGTACTGTACATAGAAAAATCTTTGTAGATAAAAGCAAGGCTTGTTAAATGATATGAGGGTAAGATTTAATATACCAAATGTAACATTCTTAGTTGCCTTTAGTTTCAGAGGCTTGTAAGACTTCCTCATGACCATCATAACAGGCCTTGCTTTTTGTCGTATTTTTGTGGCTGAAAAAGCAGCCTTGCTTCTTCAGATATTGTAGTTATTTGGATGTATAATAGTTTAGCAAGATGTTACTTTTGTAAGACATCAGATGTTCAAAAAAAAGTGCATCCGAACTTGTACTAAATACTGCAGTGTCCCTTTATAAAAAGTCAGACTAAAACTGACAATTGTACAGCGAAGCCTGACATTTGGATATTTTGAAGTTTTTTTCATAAATCATAGAAATTAGTATATGGCTGTAGTTTAGCTTTTTTAGGTAAAAGGTATGTTTCATTAGTGCATTTCTTATTGCTGATCACAGCAAAAGCGTGAATCAGCTTTCCATTTCTTATGCCGGTCATGATAACTTGTAGATTAGAGTACAATCATTTGTGCTGTTTTTAATTTTCTAAAGCACCTTGATGACAGTGAGTGTTCAGTGGTGAAGCATCCTCTATCAAATCACCCTCAAAAAATTTTTTTTTGCCAAGTCCTAAATTGATAGCTTAAAGTTAAAAGTGGAATTATAGTTTAATTTGGACTTGGTGTAAAGGAATCCCTTTTCCCCTTCCCCAAAGGGATACTGCAGTTAATATCATACCCAATAGGCACCACAATGATCAGAGCTTATTATACTTAATTAAGGTTTTATACACACCAGTTCCCCAGTAAATGAAAATTTAACAAGAAATTAGACATGTCATATGTTCAAACTGCTCATGGCAAACAATCATTTTGCATTCCTGCAAATAAAATTGTTTTATACTGTAAGCTGGAGGCGAGTGTAACTTATTTTTGTAATAAAGTTTTTATTTTTTTTATGTGTCATTAATATAAATGTGTGTTAGTGTAGAAATATTCTGGTTTAAAAACTTAGAATTGCACACATCAGTATGTTTATTTGTACTTACATAATTTTAGAGTAGTTGTTGACAATAGCCTGTATGTTTCACATTAATTGATTTTTTTTTTTGTTATCTTAATAAACCATTTTAGTATGTTGTATGTCAGTTACTGGGATAGCTGGGACATAGAGTGTAATTTAAAATTTGTCAATAAGTATTCATTGGAATATATGTAAATGTGCCTTGCCGGTTATTGAAACTTACCTACAAAATGAGTATGGGGTGACAAAAATTAGTTCCTGGTGCTTAATGAAACTTTCTGCCACTGATTTTATATATTACCCTGTGCTTTTTTAAAGTACATCTCTGAATTTTAGTGTAAGTTTGAGGGCTACACAAACATTTACATTTCATTCTAACATAAGTATAATAGGTTATGGAAGTGGGTAAACTAAATGTAGCCTTCACTAAAATTGAATCTAAGTGTAATCCTTGGTTCTGGCATTTTCTAGTTCCAAGGAGTTAAGTGATCCCATCAAAGAGGTCATTGCCATGCCTATTGGCACTTTACTGTCATACCCTTTTTAAAGGGACACTGTCAAGGTGTTAATAATTGTCGGAATTATTTGTTGGAATTTTAGGGTGGGTTTGTTTGACATAAGAACTGCATTGTCAAAGTTTAAAGATGAACATTTTTGTGAGTTCACAAATGTGTTCTTGAAAGCATTAAAATACAGAGTTGTGGGCTTGAGATTATTTGGCATTAGTTTGGGTATTTGGGAGGGAAAGCTGGAAAGAAATGTGAAGAATTGATGGGAATGTGAACAATGGTGATGAAATATACACATCTAAGTAAAATTACTTGACAGTGTTCGTTGAATAACTTTGAATTCAAGCCATTATAATTTTGAAATTAAATATCATTTGCACTGTTCTGATAATGGGTGCAGTTTTTGAGCAATATAATCAGAGCTAAATATGCATGTAGTGATTAGTGATGTGAAAATTAAGTTCTGAGAAGAAATATTTTCAAACTTTAAAATTTCTCTAGTAAAACAGCATCAAACTCTTACCAGAGATCAAGGAAAACAGGCAATGCATATAAACATACTTTGAATGTTGTGTGGCCTATAAAGCAATAATGCAATTTATATGGAATGTCATGGGATATGAGAAATGGAAATGCTAAAATAACTAATTCTTTAGTAAAAATGTCAACTTGTTAAAAGGGGAATGTTAACTAATGTAGGTTATTGATATTTGTGATTTGTTTATGGGTTCTTGGCTTTGACAGCTTCAAAGATTGAACAGATGACAGAAATTTTGTATATATTTTCAAGGAATGGGTCTTAAATCCACTAGTCAGGTCCCTTCCTTGGGGTGGAAAAAAATGTATTTAAACATTTTGATAGTTGAAAAAGAAAATTTCAGTTACTTAACCAAAACAGACGCAAGATTTTGTTTCTGCAGACTACTTGGCAATCAAAAGTAATCAAATCAGTTTAGTTAACTGATTTTCACAAAGTTTCTTTGTGAGAAAACTGTTAATCTATATTCTCCCAAACTTTTTGTTGAGGGAGCATTTTTAGACAGTGCAGCAGAATCAGATATTAAAAATTAAGGAATTGAGCACAAGAAGTGTTGCACACATTATGGTGGTTGTAGCACCATGAGAAAACTACAAATTACTGCAAGTCTTATTTGACAAAATAGAAATATTTTCCTCATGATAAAATAGGAGCAACATAGAAATGAACTGATGGGTGATCTCCAGTATTCATGTGTATATATTGAAAAGACTTATTTAATAGGGTAAATATCATGCTAGAGGGGCAAAATTGTCACCTTTAAGACAGTTTGATCAGAAACATGGTCACCTTATTACAGAGCCTGATGTGGTTTCTATTTTAAGGGAAGAAATTAATAGCAGGACATAATGCTTTAAGGAGGCTAGCCCTGGAGTAAATATATGCTTTGATTGGTTAAAAGAGCACTCTACCGTGACCTTTTCCCCAGTGATGTATGCCACAAAATTTTTTATCTACTACAGGAATTCAGTGGTGCATATAATGAAATGAGCTCCATTAATGCTTAAAATGAACAGATTTGGGGGTGGTGTCTTAAGATGTAGTGTTAATCAGTAATACCACTCAATAGGGCATGCCACTACTTTTCTTAAGATCTAATTATGAACCAACATTCTAAGATTTTTTACTGTGGGCAAATAGTAGATGGACTTTTTGGTCTGTCACTTTTTAAATTAAAGTACTTAGGATATAAAATACATTAGTACCACAGTCTGCCTTCAGTTATATATCTATAATATTTTCCAGGACCAGATTCACTCCTTTGGGGCGGGGGTGGGGGAAGAGAACCTCCTTTTATAAATGCAAATCAGTATTGTAACTAATGCTCTGGTTCAAGATTAGGTTTTTAATGATATTAACAGTAGTCTGATGAACATTTAGAAGTCTGGCATTGAGAAACAAAAGCTTGTACCTGATTAGTATTTTATTTAAAATATTCTTTTAGACTATTTAAAATGTCTTACATTTATTTATAGAATTTATATTTATTTCATTTCTTTCATCTCACTGAAAACTGTCTGCAGGCTCTTTGATTTGGATTAGATGTGAAGTACTGTCTTTTGCCAAAAACCTCAAATTACTTGTTCTTTTCAACGTAGTGGGTTTGTGCTTGTTTGGAGATCAGTTCAAAAACTATCTGTACTATCTGTACTGCCTCTGATGTTAAGATTTTATGTATAGCATAAGGAAGCTAGCTCTGACTATATTTTCCTAAGAATAAAGACCTATTTTTGTAGCATGTCTTAGGATCTCCAGGAGTCCAAGAATTATTGTGGGTGTCCTCCATCTTGTTTTTCATTTAACAGCTTTTTAAATAGACACTTGGAGTCTTTAGAGCTCTTTCACGTTTGGTTATCTATACATTCTATATAGTCAATGGTAAAAAAAAATTACCCCAGATTCCTAATTCAACACATAATGGGGGTTCTCTTCACTTTAATGAAAATACTGGTCACTCACATACCAGCAGACACAAGGAAGATGTTAATGGTAATTTGGTTCTGCTTTTCTGGCATCATGCCGCGCCATGCAGTGTTGTCCCACTCCCAGTGTATTTCTCTGAAGATATGAATTGAGAGTTCCAAGTAATTGAGAGGGGAGTGAGTAAAAATAACTAATGTCGCACCTTGTATGACTACATAGATTGTTAGGTAGATTAAAATATACTAAGAATGGGGGAGGGTTGTAAATATATTGTGCTAGCAGGACTTGTCTCTTTGTGGGCCTTGGATCGATGTAATTTTGTTAGATTTATTGGGGCATTTGGAGTTTAGTTTATAATTGTGATTTTTTAAAATTTATACTGATAAAAGTAAATTTTTATAATCTGGTGGGAATTAAACAGATTAGCCATGTGCAAGTTAGTAAAATAGAATACAAAGACACTTTGAAAATCATTCATGTTACTATTGGGCTTGAAATAAAAGATATCAGAAAAAGACTGGGTGAGGAAAAATCCACAAAAAATAAAGTCGTTTCCAGCTTTTTAAAATGTAGGTTACTTTAGAATAATTACTATAAACTTTGCCTGAATTTTTTACTTTTCTGTAAACTTTTTCCTTTTTTTGGGCTTTTTAAACATTGCAGGAATTAAGAGACTTGAAAGGTTTTCTTTTCCTTTATTAAAGATTTCATTTTTTGGGGAAAGACTTGGCACAAATTTTTTTTGGAAAAAATTTGCAGCTGGCACCTATCATTTATAAATGTCTACGATTTCGAAGATGACCTTTATGTAGATAAGCTATTACAATGTACCGATTATAAAAGACAAAGATCAGGTGATTTTAAGTGTAGAAATGTAGAATATGCCAGAGAGATTGCTAACATGATATGGTATTTCAATGTTAGACGAAATAAAACCAAATAAGGACCTTTTGTTTTTGGACCACACCCTGCATAACTAGGGGCATGTGCTGGGATCAAACCCAGGGCATGGTCACTGAGTTCTAACCTCCTGAATAATTGGATTTCAGTTAGTAGTTTGTCTAGGAACTGTAACTGTCCTGATTTACTTAATATATATAGCTATTTAATTACTATTTTTGCTTTGCTTTTGGGGTCACACCGGCAATGCTCAGAGGTTACTCTTGGCTTTGCACTTGAATTACTCCTGGCAGTGTCTGAGGGACCGTATGAGATACGGGGGATTGAACCTGGGTTAGTTCTGTGCAAGGCAAGTGCCCTCCCCGTTTTGCTATCACTCCTGATCCCTTATTTTTTTTTATGGGAGTTAGAAAATGGTAGTCCTGTCAACAATTTGAACAGTAAATTAATTTTAAAGGCGCATTTAGTAGGTCAGAAGTAAAAATCTTAATTGGTTTTTGTTTGATTCTAGGTGGTAGCAGTTTTCAGGACTACTCTGAATAGTGACTCAGAATAGTATTTGGGGTTACTCCTGGCAATGTTGAGGAGTAACATGCTGGGGATTGAATTTGGGCCACACCTGGCTCTGCTAAGGACTTACTACTGGCTCTGTGCTCAGGGATCACTACTGGCAGTGCTTGAGGGCCCATAAATGGTGTTGGGGATGTAACACCAGTCAACCCCATGCAAGGCAATTGCTTATCTAATGCATATTCTTAACTAGCCCGTGTGTGCACACTGCTGTTAGAAACACGGGTGCCCAGTTCTGTTTTTTGGAGGGTGGCACCCAGCGGTGCTCAGGATTATTTCAGGCTCTATGATCAGAATTCACTTTTGGTGGTTCCCAAGGAACCGTATTGAATGCTGGGGATCAAACTTGGGTCAGTTGCGTGCTAGATAGCACTGTACCTGCTCTCTGGTACAGTACTGTATTATCTCTGGACCCAGCTGCCAGGATCCTTTTTTTTTCTCTGCTACTTTTTGGGGTCACACCCACAATGCCCAGGGTTTACTACTGGTAGGGCTTGGGGGACCATATGGAATGCCAGGCAGCACTACGTGCTGTCCTATCATTCCCAGGATCTTTTTTTTTTTTCTTTTTTGGGTCCACCCAGCGATGCTCAGCGTGCTCAGTGCAGATGGCTCTGCACTCAGAATCTACTCCTGGCGGTGCTTGGGGACCATATGGGATGCCAGGAATCAAACACAGGTCAGCTGCGTGCAAGGCAAACGCCGTACCTGCTGGACTATCACTCCGCCCCCCCCCCTTTTGCCCCCTCCCCCGACCATTTTTTTAAGACAATATGTTGTGCTTCTTGGGGCTGGAACAATAGTACAGTGAGTGTCTTGCACGCTGCACACCTGGGTTCACTTCCCCAGCATTCCTTATGATCTCCCAAGCACTGCCAGGAGTAACCCTTGAGCATTCCTGGGTGTGACTCAAAAAGAAAAAAAAAAAAAAGGTATATTGTGCTACTTAAAAACCTTTTAAGGTCTCAACATTAGAAAGCTGAAGCTATAAGTTGAAGCATTGTTGTATTTACAGTAGTCATTTGTAAAAAAAAATGGGATACTGAGTTCTCTACCTGCAAGCATTGGTAATACTTAGGACTATTACGTCCTGTTTTGGAAAGGTGCATGAATTTACAGGAGTCATTCATAGGAATACCTGAAGATACAAAGTTACTCACCCTAACTTGAGTAATTTTAAAAATCATTGTAGAATGATAAAAATATTTTGTAAATTAGGCTCAGTCAGATCTCTGTTTGGCATTTGTGATAGCAACCAGCAGTGTTAGTGACCCAGCATTAGATATTATAGTTGTTTCTTTGGCTTATCCTTGCCCTAGTTCTGTTTATCACTTTATACAGACTGCTTCTCCACCCCTCCACCCCCATTTTGGGTTACACCCGGCAATGCTTGGGTTACTCCGGGCTCTGCACTCGGGTCACTCTTGATCTTGCTTGTGGAACCATATGGGATGCCAGGGATCGAACCTGGGTCTGTCATGTGCAAGGCAAATGCCCTATCAGCTAGCTGTGCCATTGTTCCAGCCCACTTGGTTCGGTATTTTTAAAAACTGTGCTGGCACAGGGAGTGAAATCGTACAGCACCGTGGTAGGGTACTTTCCAGGCACGTCGCTGACCTGGGTTTGATACCTGACATCCCACATGGTCCCTGAATCCTGTCAGGAGTGATTTCCCTGTTCATCTTGGGTATTGTCCAAACCCTTTTGTCCCACCAAATTTTCCTGTCTGAATTTTAGAATGGAAGCTCCTTGAGGGCAGGGAAATCTAATACACTCTTGGCAAGTATTTACAAACATTACAAATAATTTACTTTGGACATTTGTTCATTTAGGCTCAATTTTGATATAACAAAAATAAAAATTTCAACCACTTTACAATGTGGAGGGCTTTTAAACAACATGAAATACAAATATTTTAAGTAAATTAAGACTGACGTGTATTTGACAGTTAAACAAAATTGAAGGAAACAGTTGACTTTGTGGTGTATAGACTCATTTTTTTACTGTTAATAGTTTTTACTAGACACTGTAATCTTATGCTGAAGTTCAACTTAATTCCAAGATGCTGAACAATTATGGGCCTTGGCCTTATCTATGCTCATTACTTTATGTGGAGTGGGTATATCAAGATTGAATACTTAATTGCTTGGTGTTGAGTCCATAAGTTTTTATAACATTTTGCAGAGAATAGTAGAGGATAATAGAAAACCATGAAGGCTATATAACCATGTTCTTGGGGGAGAAAAACAAAGCTTTTTTTTTTTCCTTTTTGTGTCACACCTGGCAATGCTCAGGGGGTTACCCCGGCTCTGCACTCAGGGAATTACTCCTGGCGGTGCTCAGGGGACCTTATGGCATGCCGGGATTGAACCTGGGTCGGCCGCGATGCAAGGCAAAGGCCTTACCCACTATTGCTCTGGCCCCAGCTGTTTGTTTTTATAAGGGGGAGCAGCATGCCCATTGGTGCTACACCTAATTCCATCAGTCTCTTCCAGTAGTGTTCAGGAGACCATGTGTTGGATTACACTCCAGATTCCCACAGCTGCATGTGCTGCAGTCTTTTGAGCTATTTTCCAGGTCCCCAAAGTTTTTTTTTTTTTTTTTCCTTTTTGGTTCACACCTGACAATGCTCAGGGTTTACTCCTGACTATGCACTCAAGAATTACTCCTGGTGCTGCTCGGGGACCATATGGGACGCGATCGAACGAACCTGGGTCTGCTGTGTGCAAAACAAATGCCCTACCCGCAGTGCTATCGCCGGCCCCAAAAAGTTTCTGAAGGAAATCATACAGGGGGCCAGAGCAATAGTACAGTGGATAGGGCATGGGCCTTCCATGGGGCCTACTCGGTTTGATCCTCAGCAACGCATATGGTACCTCAAGTGCTGCCAGGAAATAATTCTTGAGTGCAGATCCAGGAGAAACCCCTGAGAATCACTGGTTGTGATTTTATACTTAACTACATTTCAAGATAACGGACAGCATCAGATGAAGTCGTTTACCTTCTCATTGGTAGATTGAAGTTGAATTACTTGGATACATTAAGTTTATCCTATCCTAGTAGGAATAATGATAGGAGTTATTACTATTACGTTTTTTTAAAAACCAGTTGGAATTTGGTGTAAATTCTGTTATTTGCATGCTAAATTAAATGTATTTACCTTTATTTTAGTCAGTTAAAATTAGTTATTATAAAGTACTTTTTTTTTTGGGTCACACCCGGCCATGCTCAGGGGTTTCTCCTGGCTCTGCACTCAGGAATTACTCCTGGCAGTGCGCGGGGACCATATGGGATGCCGGGATCGACCCGGGCTGGCATGGGCTGGCTGCGTGCTAGGCAAACGCCCTACCTACCCGCTGGACTATCACTCCGCCCCAAAAAGTACATAAAATTATTGGTGATTAACTATTTGTTCCTCAATATGAAATAAGAATTCAGCAATATGATTTTCTTAACATGTCTTTCGTTAGACTATGAAAAAGTATAGCTGTTGCAGCTTCTCCCTTTTCTCCCCCATTTGGTTTTGGGCAATACCTGGCAGTGCTGAGAATTTACTCCTGGCTGGGCTAGGGGGATCATATGCCTGCCAGGGATAAGATCTAGATTGGCCTTGGTGCAAGGCAAGTACCCTACCTGCTATACTATCTCATCAGCTCCTAATGTGTTTTTTTTTTTGGCTTTTTTGGGTCACACCCGGCGATGTGCAGGGGTTTCTCCTGGCTCTGCACTCAGGAATCACTCCTGGCGGTGCTTGGGGACCATATGGGATGTTGGGGATCGAACCCCGGCCGGCATGGGCCGGCTGCGTGCAAGACAAACTCCCTTGCGTGCAAGGCAAACTCCCCTACCCGCTGGGCTATCACTCCGGCCTCTCCTAATGTGTTTTTAATGGATACTGTTCATGGATTTTTTTTTTTTTTTTAAATCCGTACTGGATTTTACTCTCAGGTTCCGTAGTTTCCTCACTACTTTCCTAAGATCTATAACTTTCACTTTGCTCAGTCTTAAATTTTGGCGGTTCTATACTTTTGATTCTCACATTGTGTGCGTCAGTTCTCAGGAGACACTCTGCTCTGGGCTGAGGAATCATTCCAGATACTTCTTAGATGATTGTGGTGCTGGCAGTTGAACTAGGCCTCTTGCATGCAAAGCATGTACTGTTTACTCTTTTCAGCCCCCTGACTAATTTGTGGCTGGTAAGTGATTGAGCCATACCCAGTGGTACTGGATGCTGTTCACACCTCAGTGCTTGGGAGTGACCCTCTAGTAGTACCTTTTGTGGTGCTTGGGATTCAAACGGGTTGATCAGGGTACTGCCAACTTAATTCTTGTTCTATATTCTATGTGCCTCATTTTTCAAGGCAGTGATTTTTTTTTAATTCTCCCCACCCAAGGACAATTTATTTTCCCCTTTTTTGGGTCACACCTGGCAATGCTCAGGGTTACTCCTGGCTCTTTGCTCAATAATTACTCCTGGCGGTGCTCAGGGGACCATATGGGATGCCGGGGATTGAACCCGGTCGGCTGTGTCTCAAGGCAAACTCCCTACCCGCTGGGCTATCACTCCGGCCCAAGGACAGTAATTTTTTTTTTTTTTTCGCTTTTTGGGTCACACCCGCAATGCTCAGGGGTTTCTCCTGACTCTGCACTCAGGAATTACTCCTGGCGGTGCTTGGGGGACCATATGGGATGCCGGGATCGAACCCGGGCGGCACAGGCCGGCCCGCGTGCAAGGCAAACGCCGCACCCGCTGGGCTATCACTCCAGCCTGGACAGTAATTTTTTAATGCAGTACTGTTTGGATATACATGCCTGGAAATGAAAGACAAAGACACAGTAAAAAAAACCCCAGAAATTTGCTCATTGTTTATGACTATGCTCTTTCTTTTAAACCTGACATAGCTATATTTATCATACAAATTTATGATAGGCAGTGAAGGCAAAATGCTTGGTGTGTTAATGCTATCTCATAACTTATGGCTGTAATTTCCCTGGTATTAGGTGAATACAAGAGTTTTTTTTCCTTTTTAATTGACACATTTTAAGATTCTACACAAAAATTTTCTGGTTTCCTGAGTTTCCTTATCAAAGATTGTTTTAGAATATTTTTCACAGTGTTATATCAGATAGTTTGTTTTTTGGTAATTTACAAAGATTTGCTTTTTTTTTTTTTTTTTTTTTGCTTTTTTGGGTCACACCCGGTGATGCTCAGGGGTTACTCCTGGCTCTTTGTTCAGGAATTTCTCCTGGCGGTGCTCGGGAACCATATGGGATGCCGGTGATCGCACCCGGCCGGCAAAGGCCGGCCATGTGCAAGGCAAACACCCTACCCGCTGGGCTATCGCTCCGGCCCCTGATTAATACTTTCTTGTGAAGGCTTAGTTTCATAAAATAGAAACTAAGATATTACATTAAAATGTCTTTTATCTCTTACTACCTTATGTATGAACTGGACATTTCCTGGTACATTATTTGTGTCTTTTTTTGGATTCATAGTGCTTGGAGACTCTCTTGATGCTTAGGGTTTTTTTTGAACATGTGTTAAGGGGCCGTGTGGATTCAAGGAGCAAAACTAAGACTGTAAATGTCTTCTAGGTCTTAAGTCTTCTAGATATGTAAGCTATTTTTCCTGGTCCTTGCTACATTCTTTGTTTATTTTAACTTGTTTTTGGGTCACACCAAGTGATACTTAAGGGTTACTCCTGACTCTGGACTTGGGGAGTCTGGACTTGCCAATTCTCTGAACCATATGGGAAGTTTGGGTTGGGTTCAGTTTTTGCACGCAAAGGCAAACCCCCTACCTGCTCTACTCTCACTCAGGCCCCAGTTCTGCTACATTCTCACTGCTAAGAACACTTTTGGACCTGGGTTTATTTTTATGGGGCTCATTTGGGGTCCACAGTTGGTAGTGCTCAGGGTTTACTCCTGATCCTCACTTTGGGGACCTATACAATGTTGGGGCTTGAACTAGGCCACATTTTTAGACAAATTGACTCCTGTTTGCAGAACTATTCTGAAAGGAAAAACTCGAGGATTATATATTACCCAGACCGATAATCAAATTATTCCTGAATTCCCTAAATTTACATTACTTGGAACTCTGAGTATGCAGCATCGATTTATTTTTGTTAGTAACTTTATTTTGTTAGTAATTTGCTCGTTAGAATTAGTGCTTGTTTCAACTGAAATTCTAGGTATGACAGGAAATACAAGTCATTGTAAAGGCACCTTTATTATTATAGCTTTATAGAAAAAATAATTTATTCGAATGTTTCTTAAAAACACTACAGGAGTAGTATATGAACTAATATAGCTTTAGTGTTCACCTAAATACCACCCCTGTCCTAGTATACTGTCTTTGGTGGTAATTTCAGGTATTTCATGGTCAGACTAGAACATTTTATTGCCCTATTTCCTTTCCTAGACAGTTAAGATGGGGACTTTCCAAATGATAATAATTTGTTTGGGCCACACCTAGATCTGTGCTTAGGGACTATGCTTGGGGACCTTGGGTGGTTGGTGCAGGAATTTGAACCAGGGTTACTGCTACTGCCACATGCTAAGCAGTTTCCTTCAGCTTTGAACTTTATCTGTTGCCCGAGGAAATGATAATTTTTTTTTTTTTTTGTTTTTCTTGGGTCACACCTGGCGACGCTCAGGGGCTACTCCTGGCTCTGCACTCAGGAATTACTCCTGGCGGTGCTCGGGGACCATATGGGATGCCGGGATCGAACCCTGGCCGGCACGGCTGGCGGGTGCAAGGCAAACGCCCTACCCGCTGGGCTATCACTCCGCCCCCTTTTTTTTTTTTTTTTTTTTGCTGGAAATGATAATTTTTTAAAAAAAAAATTTTTGGGCCACGGGCAATGGAACTTGGACTTGGGGAATCATATGTAGTGACAGGAATTGAACTGGGGATCTGAGCGCAAGGGAAACACTTAGCCTGTATGCAATTTCTCTGGCCTGTGAATGATAACTTTTTTTTTTTTTTGGGTCATACCCTGTGATGTTCAGTGTTACTCCTCAATCTGTGCCCAGGAATTACTCGGTGGTGTGTGGGGTACCATATGGGTTGCCTGGGATGGGATTGAACCCAGGTTGGCTGCATGCAGGGCAAACACCCCACCTGCTCTGCTATCACTCCAGTCCCAAATGATAACCTTTTTAAAGTTGATTTTGTTTACTACATTTTCAAGAGCTTGTAAAAGGATCTAGTAATCTAGTATGCAGAACATTTTTATAGCAAAACATTTTATATAAAAACATAGGGGCTGGAGCAATAGCAGAGTGGGTAGCGTGTTTGCCTTGCATGCAGCTGACCCAGTTTCGATCCTCGGCATCCCACATGGTCATCTGAGCATCACCAGGATTAATTCCTGAGTGCAGAGCCAGGAGTACTTCTGAGTATCACTGGCTGGCCCCCCGCCCCCAATAACAAAGCTAGAAGTAAAAGTTTTATAACAAATGAGCTTTTACCTAGACCTTTGTTATATTTACCACTCTAGTCATATTGATAGCTGATTTTCCAATAACTTTTTTTTTTTTTTTTTTTTTGCTTTTTGGGCATACCCAGCAATGCTTGGGGGTTTCTCCTGGCTCTGCACTCAGGAATTACTCCTGGCAGTGCTTGGGGAACAGTATGGGATGCTGCGGATCGAACCCAGGATGGCTGTGTGCAAGGCAAATGCCTTACTCATTGTACTGTCTCTCGACTTCTGACTTCATTCTTTACTGTTCTTATCCATGCGTCCCTCACCATTCTTCCCGTCGATATTTCTATATCCACAACCTATTGGTACATCTTTGTAGACTCATGTTTTTGTAGCTGTATTGGCAGTTTTAGTGAATTACTCTGTCTCTGCCTATTGCTGCATGTGTTGCTGGGCTTGAACCCAGGATTCCTGTATGTAGAGTGTTTCACCCTTTTGAGCCAATACCCTTCCTTGGACTCCTATTTAAGTCAGGGCTTGATTGCCTTCTGTTACATGCACGTGTGCATTACTGGTTTTTTTTTCTGTGCACCCCATATTTTAAGTGATAACGTTCAACACATCGTGCCCAACTACATTTGACTGTTTACTAACAGTAAATAGATCTGAAGTGGCCTTATTTATTTTTTTGTCCATTTGGGTCACACTGGTGACACTCGGTTACTCCTGGTGCTGCTTGGGGCCTATACGGGATGCTGGGGATCAAACCCTGGTCAGCTACGTGCAAGGCAAACACCCTACCCTCTGTGCTATCACTCCAGCCCCACGAAGTGAACATTCTGTCCCAAGTCCTAACCTGCATTTTGAGAGAGTTATAAGGTCATGGATTTCTTACATGACACAACACATACTTTTATATTTACCTATATATGTAAGACTAAATTTATAAGGGAGGGGCCAGAGCTATAGCCCAGCGGATAGGGCATTTGCCTTGCACGTGGCCAGCCCGTGCCGGCCCAGGTTTGATCTCGGCATCCCCATATGGTCCCCGAGCACCGCCAGGAGTAATTCCTGAGTGCAGAGCCAGGAGAAACCCTTGAGTATGGCTGGGTGTGACCCAAAAAGCAAAAAAAAAAAAAAAAAATTATAAGGGACACAATTTGACTACATATGTGTCTGTAGAATATACAATAGCCCTGTCCAAATGAAAATAAAGTGAAAGCCACTGTGGCTTACAATTTAAATTTTGCAGGGCCGATGGTCACGCCCATCGGAGCTCAGGACTTCCTCCTGGTGGGGCTTGGGGTCCATATGGGATGCTGGGTATTAAATCTGGATTGGCTACATGCAAGACAAAAGACCCCACCTGCTATACTATTGCTCTGACTACTGTGGTTTAAATTTTTTTTTTCTTTTTGGGTCACATCCGGCGATGCTCCGCTGTTACTCCTGGCTCTGCACTCAGGAATTACTTCTGGCAATGCTCGGGGGACCATATGGGATGTCGGGGATTGAACCTGGGTCAGCAGTGTGCAAGGCAAACGCTCTACCCGCTGGACTATCACTTGGGCCCTGTGGTTTAAGATTTAATTTGACTCTAGCTATCCAAGTCTTCCATTGATAATTGTCTATTAATGAGTAATTACCTTGTCTTTTGACTCCATGTTTATAGTGCTTTAGTGTTTTCCCATTTCAGGCAACAAAATTCTTTAGCGAAAAACCTAAGTCTCTTTAGGTCCTGTAAGATGATCAATTCCTGATATGAATCATGAGTTTTTGTGGTTAAATAGTTGATTTTCCCTTTATTATGCTGTAGATTTGTAACGTGACTTTTATATATAAAAGTGAAAATACATCAACCCCTGCTTAAAGGCATCCGTAGAGTTAAGTCTGTGGTCTTTAAATACCCATTGTAAACATTTGAATATATGAGACATGCCTTTAGTTACAAGAAGAAATTCATTTAAGTTATCTTGACTTCTGCTAATATTGTTTAAATTTATTTTCAGTGTGCATAAGGAAATTACAATTTCCCATCCTCCACCAAGTAGTAATTGCTTCATACAGGACTGGAGTAATAATAGCTCTGTGGGTAGGGTACTTGCCTTACACGCAGCCAACCAGAGTTCGATTCCCGGCATCCCATATGGTCCCCAGCGAACTATCAGGAGTGATTCCAGGAGTAAACCTCTGACTAGTGCTGGGTTATGCCCACCCTTACCACCCCAAAATAATTGCTTAATACAGTGGTGAATAATAGTTAAGAAACGTGAAGAGGTTTGATATATAGGTAAGCCAGTTTATGAATTGAGTATTTGAAAACCTCATTCTTAAAAGGGGAATAATAGAGCTATTTGTAATTAATCTCAGCAATGAAACCTTACAAAGTTCATTGTATCCTGCCAATATCTATCATAGATATTCTTAGAGAATTTTATATTCTGCAGGTAATCCATAGCATTTTTAGAGCTTTCATCTTAACCTCAAGAAATAAAGATGTGAACTGATGAAAGGATTGTTGTTGAAACAACATATGCCTAAACCCAATCATATATATACTTTGTAATTTCGTATATCACAGGACTCAAGAAAATATTCTGCAAATTAGTCTTTTAGAATTATATGGGGTTTTAAAAATGAAAACTTTGGGTTCCATTGCCATAGTACAGTGGATAGGACTTTTGCATTGTACATGGCCGACCCAGGTTCAATTCCCGGTATTCCATGTTACCCTGAGCACTGCCAGGAGGCTTTCTGAGTACCGAACCAGGAGTAATTCTGTTGTTTTCTTTTTGGGTTATACCCCATGATTCTCAGTGGTTACTACTGGCTCTGCACTTAGGAATTACTCCTGGTGGTGCACAGGGAAACCACATGGGATGCTGGGGATCGAACCTGGATCGGTCGCATGCAAAGCAAATGTCTTATGTGTACAATCGCTGTCCCAAGTAGCAACTTTTATTGGATGACACAGCAACTGTTTGTTTTTTCATTTTGGGTCACACTGATGCTCGGGGCTTAGTCCTGATTCTGCTCAGGAACCATAACTGGCAGTGCTCAGGGGACCATATGGGATGCTGGGGATTGAATCTGGATCTGTCGCCTTCAAGGCAATTGCTCTATCTACTGTGCTATCACTCAAGTTCCAAACTAGCGAAGTTCTAAAAAGAACATTGCCTTTTTGCAAGATAGTACGGTTGGTAATGTGCTTGGAAGTGGCTTCAATTCCCTGCAATCCCATATGGTCCCTGAGCAGTTCCCAGGTTGGGTCCCTGGGATCCTAAGGCCAGGAGTAAGCCCTGAGTGCCACAGGTTGTGCACTCACTCCCCCCTACCCCTAAATAAAACTTGTCTAGTACTATATGACTTGCGGAAATTCATGAATATGAAGAGGTAATTTCTAGACTTCTAAAATTGTCTTACCAGAGGACTTCCCAGAGATCCTCAGTAGCTGAAGAATTCCTGTTAACATGTAATAAATTCTATAATTATCAATTCACTATCACTATCACTATCTTCCTGTTCATCATCGATTTGCTCGAGTGGGCACCAGTAACATCTCCATATGTCCTGTCTCATGCTAGTAGAGCCCAAAGGGCATCTGCTTGCTCCAGGAACATAAAGAGCCTCAATTATATCAGGACATGGGAATGACCTAATATAATTGTTATTGGTTAAAAGGCTTATTATTATTATTTTTTTTTTGCTTTTTTTGGCTTTTTGGGTCACATCCACTGATGCTCAGGGGTTCCTCCTCACTCTGCACTGAGGAATTACTCCTGGTTGTGCGCTGGGCATGCCACATATTGAACCTGGGTCGGCTGCATGCAAGGCAAACACCCTACCCAGTTTATCGTTCCAGCCCCGAAAGGGCCTTATTTTGTAAATATGTCCTGTGTTGGTCGTTACTTTTTTTTTTTTTGCTTTTTTGGGTCACACCTGGCGACGCTCAGGAGTTACTCCTTGCGGTGCTCAGGGGACCATATGGGATGCTGGGGATCGAACCCTGGTCGGCTTTTATGCAAGGTAAATGCTCTACTCTCTGTGCTATTGTGCCAGTTTTATTTTTTGGTTTTATTGGGCCACACCTGGAACTGCTTAGGGATGACTCCTGGCTCTGCTCTCAGGAGTCACTCGGGCAGGACCATATGGGATTCTTTTTTTTTTTTTTTTTAATTTTTTATTTTTACAATTACAAAGATATACAATTAAAAAGTTCATATTTGGGTTTTGGTCATACAGTGTTGCAGCACCCATCCCGCCACCAGTGCCCATCTCCCACCACCAACGTCCCCGGTTCCCTCCCCCCTCCCCCAGCCCTCCTCCATGGCAGGTTCTTTATTTCTTTCCATTTCTCTCTTTCTCTTTTCCTTCCCCTCCAGACTATGGATTACAGAACATACATTAAAGGGTTGTCATGTGTATCTTTTTGCCTCTATTTAATGCTCAGTTCTAGGTTGGCATAAGTACCCTCAACAATTGTTAGCACACTGTTCCATTTTCTGTCTTACCTAGCCTCTGACTCCCACACGTTTGTGATAATTTCCATATGGGATTCTGAGTGTCCAACTTGGGGTTGGTCGGTGTGCAAGGAAGCGGCCCACCCTCTGTACTCTGCACTGTACTATCTCTCTTGCTCCAAGTACATTATTTTTAGTGTGTGAATGACAGATTGTAAGCCATTGGAGGTCAAAAAAATGATGCTAACTTACGTTGTCCTCATTGCCCCTCCTGCAATGTGTACTTTAATCCTGGGATGTGTTCTAGTCTCTTTCTCCACTCTGGAGAAGTTCATGTTTTCTATTGTATGGGTTACTTTCTCTCCCCTTTCTCAGAATTTCAGATTAAACATGTTTTTATTTTTTTGCTAAATCATTGTTATCTACCATCACATCTGAAGAGTTTGTAAAACCTTCAGATAATGCATTTACTGCTATTATTTGCTTTTCCCAGTTTCAAAATGTACCTCTGATATTGCATTGGCATTTATAAAGAAATCTGTACACATTGAATTCATAGAAAATAGTCTGGCAGCAATGTCTGACGAAATATAATGCAAGTCTTGTATATATCTAAATATTTTAAGGGGCTAGCAGTTACTGCAGAGGCCCAGGTTAGGGTTAGGTTAGTTTAGGTTAGGGTTAGAGGCCCCTGCACTGCACATGTAGTTTCCTGAGCACTGCCCAGAGCAACCACCCCTCCACAACCATTGAAATTAATCCGTGAACACCACTGAGTGTGGGCCCCATAGCAAAAAGAATTTTCTACTAGTCATGTTACAGAAAATACATATCCTTAACCCAGTCCAACTTATTTAATATGTAATGAAGTTTTAATGAATATGTAGGCTGCCTTTGAAATAAAGTTTTTTTCAAATTCGTTCAAGTGTTTAGTGTGTATTGGCCTAGGCATCTTACAACTTTGGCTTTATGTAATTTTAGGTTCAGCTAATTGGTTTGGCTGGGTTTTGTCACATCCTGTATTAGAACTTTTACTTTTCTGTGGGGTGGGGTGGAGTTACGCTTCACCCAGCAGTACTCAGTGCTAACTCCTGCTCTGCTCAGGAATAACTCCTGACGAGTGCTGGGGTGACTGGGATGCAGCATGGATGGCCATGTACAAGGCAAGTGCCCTACCTGCTGTATGATATCCCCATCCTCCATATCAAAACATTTGATGATGGCCAGAGTTATAGTACAAGGGTGTAGGGCACGTGTCTTGCACCTGGCCCATCCGGGTTCAATTCTTCACACCACATATGGTCCCTCACAACTTACTCCCCAGCCCTACAAGCCATCCCCTGAATGAAGAGCCAGGAATTAAGTCCTCAGCACTGCTGGGTGTGGCTCCAAACCAAATAAACTTTTACTAGATACGGTCCAATGATGTTCAGTCGGCACTTTTTCACCCAGTCTAATCTCAAACAGAAGCGGACCATCACTATTCTAGAGTTGGGAATGAAGCAGTGTGATTGATCCAGTTAACTTTGCTCAATAAAATATAGGAGATGGGACGGCTTCAGAACCAGGATTAGGGCCGGAGCGATAGCCCAGCGGGTAGGGCGTTGCCTTGCACGTGGCCGGCCCATGCTGTCCCGGGTTCGATCCCGGGCATCCCATATGGTCCCCCTGTGCACCGCCAGGAGTAATTTCTGAGTGCAGAGCCAGGAGTAACCCCCTGAGCATTGCCAGGTGTGACCCAAAAAGAAAAAAAAAAAAAGAACCAGGATTAATGTGCTTTTAATTAATTGTGATTAGTATGCTTCTTAACCCTGTTAGGAAGTTCTAAGTCCAAAACAGGTTTTTTGGGGCCGGAGCGATAGTCCAGCGGGTAGGGCGTTTGCCTTGCATGCAGCCGACTTGGGTTCGATCCCTGGCATCCCATATGGTCCCCAAGCACTGCCAGGAGTAATTGCTGAGTGCAGAGCCAGTACTTACCCCTGAGCATCGCTGGGTGGACCCAAAAAAGCAAAAAAAAAAAAAAAAAAAAAGAGAGATTTTGGCTCTGAGAATGTTTAAGTAGAACCTAAAGAGCTCATGCATTAAGGTTATAGAGAAACATTTTACTTCGGGGCTGGGATAGAATGCGTGTAATTCAGTGGTAAAACGTCCCTTGCGTATATAATACATGTTATAAATATGTATATATGTATGAGGACATCTGTATGAGGGTCTGGACTGATCCTTGGCACTGTGCACCCCATCCCGCCTCCCAAGTTTCAAAAAGTATCCGTAGGTTCCTGATAGAAATTCAACATCACCTTTTCTTTTTAAGGACTATTCAGGAGTTGGAATAAAAACAAAATAATCGTGAAATACACGTGTTGGTAATTTGTGCCTTTTAAAATTTTTTTTTGTTTGTTTTTGTTTTTGTGCCTCACATGGCGTTCAGGAAATCCTGGTTGTGCACTCAGGAATTACTCCTAAGTGGTGGGAGGCCAGGGACTGAATTTGGGTGTGCCCCATCCAAGGCAAATGCCCTTGGCATTTGCCAGGCAGTAAAGAACCGGCATTTAGGGTTCACTCGCTGTTCTATGGTTCTTGCTCCTGTTGGGGCCTTTGAAAAAGCAATGGGGGGGGGGGAGGCTGGAACGATAGGACAGAGGGTGGTGCATTTACCTTGCTCGAGGTAGACCCAGGTTCTATCTCTGGCATCCCATACGATCGCCCTAGTATGGCCAGGAGTAATTCCTAATTGTAGAGCTAGGAGGTAACCTCTGAGCATTGCCGGGAGTTACCTCACAAGACAAAAACAAAAGTTCTGCCCTCCGCACGTTGTAGGTTAAGGTCCAACGAAGAGCTCCGGATCGGGAGCTCCGGCTCAGCTGCGGCTTCAACACGGGTTTGTCTTCACTGCACATTCAGCTTGGAGGAACAGGTCAGGTTGCAAGGAGGTTTGCTGGGGCTCATGCTTAAGATCTCTTGTTTTTGGGGTCACACCTGGCATCTGAGGGATTACTCCAGGCAGTAAAGAACAGGCATTTAGGTTCACTCCTTGCACGAGTTGGGGGGAACCTAAAGGGTGTCGGGGATTGAACCCTGGTTAGCTGTGTTAGCTGAGCAGCCCTCAGCTCCCTAAGCACATCTGTTAGCATTTCTCTGATTCTCCAGCTAGTTACAAACACAGGCGTAGGCGTTCGAATGCATCCCTGTAGGGACTTAGCTTGAGAAACCTAGTGTGCCTTCGAATTTGGACTCTGGTGAACCAGCTCTGCCTTCCTCAGCCGCCTGCATGCAGAGTCGGGGCGGGGACTGGGGACGGCTGGAAGGCACCGACTCTGCGGTCAGCATTCGCCTGGGCGCCGCGCTAGGAGTGGAGGGTGGCCGCGGATTGGTCACTAGGACGGTAGTGCCCAGCAGGCTCCGCGCGCTCCGGGTGTCGCGGATCTTTACGGTCCGGGCGGTGGGGGCAAGTTCTTATTTTTCCATGCAGGGTCACCACCTTCCCGCCTTCACGTTACAGGTGGTTCTTGGATGCTGCAGGACTAGAACTGCCCACTTGGATTTCTGAAACGGGAAAGTCGCTGTGGAAGCGTCGAAAACTCGTAGGAATGGGGCCGGGGCGATAGTCTAGTGGGGAGGGCGTTCGCCTTGGACGCGGTAGACCCGGATCCCCGGCATCCCATACGGTCCACCGCGCACAGCCGTGGGTAATTCCTGAGTACAGAGCCAAGAGTAACCTCTGAGCATCGCCGGGTGTGGCCCAAAAGGCAAAAAAAAAAAAAAAGTAGGAAGGTCCGTGCCCAGCTCTAATCAAGAGGGCGGAGCAGCAGAACACGAAGGCACAGCGTACGGGTGATGACCTCGGTCACACCGGCGGCCATTTTGCTCTAGCCCTGCCCATCAGCTGCGGATGGGCGGAACTACGGTGGCGCGCATGCGCGGCGGGGACCCTGAGGGGCGGGGCCTTCGGAGACTTGCCGGCGGACGGTCCGCCGTTCCTTGGTTCTGTGGGTCCGTCCGCCGGACCTGCGGAGCTGGGGGCGCTGAGGCATGTGGGGTTTCTTTGGACTTGGGCCTTACAAGCTAATTCGCTTCAAATCATAAACATCGGCCAAGATGGTGCCCTGGGTGCGAGTGACGGCGGAGAAGCTGAAACAGCGGCTTCGGCTGGACGTAGGACGCGAGATCTGCCGCCAGTACCCGCTGTTCTGTTTCCTGCTGCTGTTCCTTAGTGTCGTCTCGCTGCTCCTCAACAGGTAAGGGTGTTGGTGCGTGTCCAGCCGGGGGCCGGCGGACGGGAGCAAGGGCGGCGGCGGGGCCTTTGGGGACTGCAGCGGGGCCCGGAAATGCTGCACTGGGGTCCTCGCCCACCCCCCACCCCCACCCCCAGCCTCCCCGGCCAGCCCCCTCTTTTTCCTTCTACCACTTGATCCACTCTGGTCTCCGTCCTTCCTCCTTCGCACCGAGTTTGTTTCTGAGAGCTGCCGCCTCTGTCGTCGCTGTTTTCCGGGAGTCCGGCGGGGTGGCGCCGGCGGGCGGCGAGCTGCGTCCAGGGTCCCGTGGCCGCGGGCCGCTCAGTCCCGCACACGCCCAGGGCTCAGGCGCGCGGGTCCCGGGCTCCCGCGCGGGGCGAGGGTCGGGGGCACGCCGGGTCCGCGTCTAAAAGGGGGCGGCGGCCGCGGCTGGAAGCCTGCGTCTTCGGTCGGACCTACAGCTCCTGCCCCCCGACGGGAGCCCGCTCCCACCTTCCCATGGGTGTTCGTTTCGTTCGGGGGTGCCGTCGAGGGAGTTTGCCGGGCTGCGGGGCCCGCGGATTCCCGCGGGGACCAGGGAGACCGCGGCTGTCAGCGAGGGCTCCTGCGTCGACTCTCGCTGCTCCTGTCACCATCCCGCCCCGTGTCACCCCTCGCACGCCGCGGAATCCCCCTTCACTCGGGACTCGGAGGCTCTCCTGGGAATGGAGTAACGTAGTTTTTTCTGTTGTTATTACTAGTTACTGTGATTTGCGTTAAACTCTTCACTGTGACTCGAATGGAAGTCAGATCTGTAGCCTTGCAGCTTTCTCGTTAGTTGGTTTTGGGTTAAAGTTTTGCCCCTATTCAGTTGTTTGCTGGAAAATGGGCTTCGCTTGGGATGTCCAGAAATTTGATCCTGGAGATCAGAGGTGCGAGATTGAGAATAATCCTTATAGAGTGGGAGGATTTCTCATGCTTGGCACCTGGAAAGTGGCCAATTGAATTTTACATTGTTATTTATTTATTTATTTATTTATTTATTCATTTATTTATTTATTTATTTATTTATTTATTTATCTATCTATTTATTTATTTATTTATTTTGTCTTTTGGGTCACACCCAGCGATGCTCAGGGGTTGCTCCTGGCTCTGCACTCAGGAATTACTCCTGGCAGTGCTCGGGGACCATATGGGATGCCGGGATCGAACCCGGGTCTGCGCGTGCAAGGCTAATGCCCTACCCTATCGCTCCGGTCCCCTACATTGTTATTGTTGCTTCCAAGGATTCTTTGGTTTTGGGGCCACACTACGTGGTGCTCAGGGTTTACTCCTGGTGGTGCTGGGGAGACCCATGGAATGCCAGGAATGGAGCCCAGGTCAGCCCCTTGCAAAGTAAGCATCCTGCCTGCTGTTCCCGCTCACTGCTCCTTAGTCCAAAGACTCTGGCCTGCCACTCTGTCTACATTGCCAGTTTGTCCAGCTTCGGGCTCTGGCGTGGGACAGCCATGAAGGAACAGGTTGAACAAGATCTCCAAACTCACCTGCTTAATCACAGTGTGTGATCTGCGCACTCTATTTATTTTATCACGCAGAGAGAAAACATGTCCATGGGTGCTGTGGCTTATGAGTGAAGTCATTTTATTTTTATTTATTTATTTATTTATTGCTCTTTTGTGTCATACCCGGCGATGCTCAGGGAGTTACTCCTGGCTGTGCTCAGGGGACCATGTGGGATGCTGAAGATCGAACCTGGGTGGGCGCGTGCAAGGCAAACACCCTATCCACTGTGCTATCACTCTGACCCCAGTGACATCATTATAGTATGTGTTATACTTTTGCTTATGTATGGTTATTTGCCAAAGGGACTTTATTTATTTTTGCTTTTTTTTTTTGGGGGGGTGTCACACCCAGCAATGCTCAGGGGTTTCTCCTGGCTCTGCACTCAGGAAGCACTCCTGGCGGTGCTCGGGGACCATAGACCATATGGGATGCGGGGATTGCGGCCACATGCAAGGCAAACATCCTACCCGCTGGACTATTGCTCTGGCCCCAAGGGACTTTAAAGGTATAGATTGGCCCAAGGGTGTAGCTGAGAGGTGGAGTGCTTTACTCCTGATTACCTGTCCCAGGAAATAGAGCAAAAGAATGGTCAGGTCAAACTAAAGATAAATACTATTAGAATTTTTTTTTCTTGTGGGTCACACCCGGCAATGCTCAGGGGTTAATCCTGGTTTTGCACTAGGAATTACTCCAGACAGTGCCTGGGGGGACCATATGGGATCTTGGGTAAACCCATGCATGGTAAACACCCTACCCACTGTGCTATTGCTCAGACCTACCTGCATGGTGATTCTTTTAGAAATTCCCTTTCCCCTGTCTTTCTGCTTGTTACTAACCATGAAGCAGTCATCAGGAGGCGTGCTTCTAGGCACACGTGAACTCAGGTACTAGCACATTTCTGTATGTGGTGCTTGCACTCAGCTGTGGTATGCACGAGGCTTCCTTCCCTCTCCTTTTAGGTGTAGTGCCATCCATAGGTGCCCATCCTGGCAAATTGGAGCACACGCCTTTGGTTGTAGTGATCGCCAGTGGTTGCAGGCACATCTTTGTAGTGGTGTTGCTTGCAGGGTCTCTCCTGCTCTTACGGTGTGTATGGGCACACTGCTGTGATGTGACTGCCAGTTGTTTTTTCTGCTGTGCATCTCCGACAGCAGAGCCCTCAAGGCATGTGGGACACTGGCTGTTTGAACTCTGACAAAAAGCCTTGTGCAAGGCCCATGTTTTAAACCCATGTATTGTTTCAAGTGGTGCTCTCGTGTGTTTAACTGTCACCTTAATATTTTTTGTAAGTAGGAATTAGATTTATGCTCAATTAGGTTTCTTGATTTTGGGATTTGGGGGCTACATCCAGTGGTGCTCCTGACTCTGTGCTCAGGGATACTCCTGGAGGGTCTCCGACAGTGTGGTACTGGGAATTAAATGACAGGTCAACCACATTCAAGTTAGGTGCCTTAACTGCTGTGTTACTCTTCAGTTGGATTTAAAATTAGATTTTGTTGTTTGTTAAAAGAATACTTTAGTAGTGCTTTGTATATTCTATCACACAGAGGACAACTCCACATAGATTTAACTCCCTTTTTGTGGTCTCTGGTAGTGATAGCTGACATTCTGCCTAATAGACTGTTTTTACTATTGATTTCTAATGTGAATCAGTTCATCCTGAATTGCAAAACGATGATTTTGTCCTTAACAATTTTCCCTCACCCAGCAGGACTCGGGGTTTACTCCTGGCTCTGTGCTTAAGGATGATTGCTGTCGGTGCTCGGGGGTACCTTATGTGGTACAGGTGATTGAACCAGGGTCAGCTGTTTGCAAGGCGTATGTGCCATCCCTTTGAGGCATCTCCTCATCCCCTTCTTAAAACCTAATAAAAACAAATCTTAGGGGCCAGAGCGATAGCCCAGCGGGTAGGGGCGTTTGCCTTGCGGGCAGTCGGCCCATGCCAGCCTGGGTTCCATCCCCGACATCCCATATGGTCCCCGAGCACCGCCAGGAGTAATTCCGAGTGCAGAGCCAGGAGAAACCCCTGAGCGGCGCCGGGTGTGACCCAAAAAAAAAAAAAAAAACAAATCTTAAAAACTTCAGTCTCCTGGGATTTGCTCCTGACTTTTAATGGGCGCTGACGGAGACAGATCACAGTAGGTTTAGTAACATGGGAGGCTCTGTCAATGCTGAAAGCACTGGAGAGTTAACTGGGTTTCAGAGAGACATAGAACTAGGATTTGCAATAGAGCCAGTACTTTATTACCTCCCTCTTCTCTTTGTAGATTGTCTCTTCATTCTCATCTCACTGCATAATGCAGTAATTAAAAAATTTTTTTTTTTTTTTTTGGTCACCAGGGCTCGGGGTTCTCCTGGCTCTGTTCGGCCCCGTTAATTTGAACTGTGTTGTTGGGGAGCTGATATTTCACAAAATACTGTTTTTTATTTTTTTTTTTGCTTTTTGGGTCATACCTGGCGATGCTCAGGGGTTGCTTCTGGCTCTGCACTCAGGAATTACTCCTGGCATTGCTCAGGGGACCATATGGGATGCCCAGGATTGAATCTGGGTCTGCTAGGCAAATACCCTACCGCTGGACTATTGCTCCTGCCCCTCACAAAATACTATTTTTTTTTTTCTGCTTTTTGAGTCACACCTGGCAATGCTCAGGGGGTTACTCCTGGCTCTGCATTCAGGAATTACTCCTGGTAGTGCTCAGGGGACCATATGGGATGCTGGGGATCGAACCTGGGTTGACTGTGTACAAGGCAAACGCCTTACCATCTGTACTATTGCTCTGGCCCCTCACAAAATATTGTTAACTGAATTTGGTGTATTGTCCGAACAGTGGAGTGTGAGGACTGCCCATGTATGGAGACATTTTAGCATGATTTATGTCACCTGGCTTATGTTTGGTATTTGTTGTCAGCATAATTTTGAAGCTACTTCTTCATTGGAACTGTGCTCAGCCCTTACTATAATTTGCTAACTTTTGAATTCCCTTTCTTGCCCCTGTTTACTAGCCTGTCTTCTGTTGTTTGTCTCTCATTCAGTTTTTACTATTTTCCCTAAACATTGCTTTCTAAGGGTGGGGGAGAAACATTCTGACCTTTCAAATAGAGCTGTGTATTCTGCCTATGGTGTTCTCATATCATAAATTCTTTCTTTGCCATTATAGAACATACAATCACACTGTATTGTTTTGTTTACTAGTTATAGCTATTAGTTTTCCATGCAGATAGAACCCTGATCATGCTCTTCCTCACTTATGTTTAGAGCTGAACACTCTGTGGTGTAAGTATGCACCTGGTAAACATTTTTACCCTAATGTGAAATAATTTTGGTGATTGTTTTATTATTAGAATGTATAGTTTCATTAAATATAGCAAAGTAGGTACCAAATTACATTTATTGAGAACTAACACTTGTACTTTATGAAATCTTGATTTTGCGCTCTTGTTGACAGCATTCACTGATTCTTATCGCTTATTAATATAGAAAATCATGGTTGAAGAAATTGCTTTAATCTGATAGGGTGGTTCTTTTAATGCTTATTAAAGTAATGTAGGAAAAAGTGTTATATTTTTTAAAAATTCTGATAACTTTTCATTATTTTTAAGGTATCTTCATGTTTTAATGATCTTCTGGTCTTTTGTCGCTGGAGTTGTCACGTTCTACTGCTCATTAGGACCTGATTCTCTCTTACCGAATATATTCTTCACAATAAAGCATAAGCCCAAGGTAAACTTCATTTCTTCTTTGTAAGGGAATTAGTATGTATGTTTGATATTTTTATTGAAACATGTAAAGAAGTGATTGTGAGATGTTAAGGAGTGATTTTAAAATTTAATTATGGACATTAAAAAACTTTCGAATTGAAATTTATGTATTTCTCTGCCACCACACAATACCATGGCGGCAGGGAAAGAGAAGATTTTGATCTAATTATTAGGGGTCAGGACTTTGTAATCTTTACATAGTTATTCTAGGGAGCATCTATAAAAACAAAATCCAGAATTCTCAGAAAGTTTGAATCTATAATTTAAAATGTGCCTATCTGGGGCTGGAGCCATAGTCCAGTGGGTAGGGCGTTTGCCTTGCACACAACTAACCCGGTTCGATCCCCGACATCCCATATGGTCCCCTGAGCACCGCCAGGAATAATTCCTGAGTGAAGAGCTCAGTAACCTGAGCATTGCCGGGTGTGGCCCAAAAAGAAAAAAAAAATGTGTCTAACTGCATGGTTAACTGAAGGCGGTAAATGCAGACTTAATGTGCTGAAGCTGGTTATGTGGTAGAATTGTCAGGGATTCTTGACAAAATTAGGTTTCTAGGTTCTGCTGCCGTTTTTTTCTTTTAAGAGCCAAGTTCCTATTTATTCTTTTCTTGCATTTGAAGTATTCTTCGATGACATCCTTGGCCTGTGATTTTTTGCCAGCGTCTCTCACCACAGCACAATTGCAGCCAACCATTTTACTGTGTTTCCCTTCTCTGTCAGTCTTACAGAGGGTGACCCACTCCCCTGATTTCTTGTTATCATCAACCTTAGTTGGGCTGATAAAGTGTTCAGTAAAAAGGGCCTGCACAACTTGACATACATAGGCACATCCCATTTGGATGGAAGCACACAAAGATGGGCTTGGCGCTTGCGTAAGGCTTTGGCGGTTTTGCGGATTCCATGTTTGAGGCCATTGTGAAAGAGGGCAGTGCTGTCTTCATTTCCCTTTGAGCAGCAGCTTCTTTTATGGCCTTGGTGGTGGATCATGGGTACAGTGGAATCTCAAATTCCACTCTTGTACCTGAGCCTCTGTCACCACGCAATTCCATGGCGGCAGGGAAAGAGGAGACTTTGAATAATTTGGGGTCACAACCTTGTAATCAACACTTGTTAAATTAATTTACAATTTTTTTTTTCTTTTTTGGGTCATACCCTGCAATGCTCAGGGGTTACTCCTGGCTCTTTGCTCAGGAATTACTCCTGGCGTGCTCGGGGACCATATGGGATGCCGGGATCGAACCCAGGTTGGCCACGTGCAAGGCAAATGCCCTACTCGCTGTGCTATCACTCTGGCCCCAATTTATAATTTTAATGATTACTATTAAACCTTGTAATCAATACTTCAATTAAAAGCTTTCCAAGTGATTCTCAGGCACAGATGCTATAAGGGAACTTAGGTAATATTATTTAACCCTTTTAATTCATTTGCTTTATATAAACAGAAATACTGTACAGTTTGTTGAGTCAACAACTTATATTTCCAAAATTTGGTAAAGTGTCAGGATATTGAATGTTTCTCTAGTAAGGTAAAGTCCAGAGTCTATAGATGAGAACTTTAAATCTTTGATAATTATCCAAAGTACCACCTCAAATTTGGTGGCATTTTTCACTCAGAGGAAATAGAGCTGAAGGTGTTGCCTACATTCAATTTGAATATAGGGAAACTAACTAGTTACCACCTATCTTCTTCCTCAAGGTTTGGGCAAAATAGAAAGTATTTTTCCTTTTTACCTTTGCACTAGATTACTGCTTTAAAATTGAGATTGATAGTTCTAGATACACAATCATAACAATTCACCTTAATTTAAAATTTTTTGTTTGTTTTTGAGGCCACATCTGGCAGTGCTCAGGGGTTGCTCCTGGCTGTGCGGGATCACTTCTGACAGTGCTCAGGGGACCATATGAGATGCTGAGGATCAAACTCTGGATGGCTGCATGTAAGGCAAATGCCCTCCTATTGCTCCAGCCCCAATTCACCTTAATTTTAAACTTAGAAATTTGTCTTACTTGGGGCCAGAGCAATAGTACAGTGGTAGGGCATTTGCCTTGCAAGCGGCCAATCCTGGTTCCGTCCCCAGCATCCCTTATGGTTCCCCCACTGAATCCAGAGCCAGGAATAACCCCTGACTGTTGCCAGGTGTGATCCAAAAAAGCAAAAAAAAAAAAAAAAAAGTCTTATCATAAAGTATTTGATTAGGTTTTTATCTTTTTTTTTTTTTAGCTAGTTTTTCTCCTCGGATCCCGGCGGCGTCGGGGCTTGGGGGGGCCGGGGGGCCGGGGGCGGGGGGGGCGGGCGCCCGCGGGCCGCCCCCCCCCGCGCGGCCCCCCCCCCCCCCTTCTTTTTTTAGTAGTTTAGTTTGCAACTATTATGTATCACATAGTATTATTTATTCATATATTTTTGTTTTTTGGGTCATACCCAGCAATATTCAGGGGTGACTCCTGGCTCCTCAGGAATTACTCCTTGCGGTACATGGGGGGACCAGATGGGATGCTGGGGAATCGAACCCCGGTCGGCCACGTGCAAGGCAACACCCTACCTACCCACTGTGCTATCTCTTGGACCCCTCACATAGTATTATTATATGTTTATTATATAGTATTATTTCAGTGTAAAAACAGACAGGAATAAAAAATGTCCTGAATTTATGCATTAATGAGCTCTTGAAAGATTTATTCTTGTTACTAAAAGTGTCTGTGGGGGCCGGGCGATAGCCCAGTGGGTAGGGCGCCTGCCTTGCATGCAGCCGGCTTATGCCGGCCCGGGTTCGATCCCGGCATCCCATATGGTCCCCCGAGCACCGCCAGGAGTAATCCCTGAGCGTCGCCAGGTGTGACCCAAAAAGCAAAAAAAAAAAAAAAAAAAAAAAAAAAAGTGTCTGTAAGTGTATATATGGTCAAATTTTTTTTCTTTCCTCAATTTTCCTTTTTTTTAGCAATCAGGAGTTCAAGAGTTATTTCCTCAAGGTCGTAGCTGTGCTGTTTGTGGTAAAGTGAAATGTAAACGACACAGGTAAGTTAATTGAGCATTTTTATTTGTTGAACTTCCCGATTATATTTTAGGTTCAAGAGATTTAGTTTTCTGATTTTCTTTAGGCCTGTTTTGCTACTTGAAAACTACCAGCCATGGCTAGACCTGAAAATTTCTTCAAAGGTTGATGCATCCCTTTCAGAGGTAATGGATTTAATATGACACACACACTCAAACGTAAAATGTTAAGTACCTGTCTAATGTGTAAATTTAATCCTGAAACATTTCTGTTTGTTTTGTTTCTTTGTTTTTGTGCCATACCTGTTGGTGTCAGTAGCTATGCTCTTGAGAACCAGACTGAAGTTCTCTGAGGATCACATAAGGGTTTGGCCTAATTTGCAGAAGTGCAAGACAAGTGCCTTAACCCATGTATTCTCTCGTTGGTCCATCATGGAACATGTTAATAAGTTGTCTAAATGCTCCCTGGCTAGGTAGTTGGTGATTGAGAAATGCACATTTTGTTTACCCAAGGACTGCCAGGAATGACATCCCCACAACCTTGCACAGAGCTAAGAGTAAAACTCTAGCCAGTACCAGGTGTGATCCAAGAGCCAAAACAATCTCTCACATCACAGAAGCACACAAATACAACTTGAGTGATAAGTTAAAAATGTTTTTGGGTATCCTCTTTAATTTAAATGGATTTTTTTCTTTTTTTGGGTCATATCTGGCGATGCTCAGGGGTTACTTCTGGCTCTGCACTCAGGAACTACTCCTGGCGGTGCTTGGAGGACCAAATGGGATGCCGAGGATCAAACCCGGGTCGGCCGGCGTGCAAGGCAAACGCCTTACCTGCTGTGCTATTGCTCCGGCCCCAAAATGGATATTTTAGCCAAAGAAAAGCAGTTCTGCCAGGAGTAATTCCTGAGTGCAGAGCCAGGAGTAACCCCTGAGCGTCGCTGAGTGTGACCCAAAAAAAGCAGTGCTTGCCTGTTATAGTTTTACTTTCCCAGTTTTTACTTTTTGGTCTGCATTTGGTGGGCGTGCTCAGGGGCCACACCTGTTGTTGCTTGGGGACTATCTGCAGTGCTAGGATTTAAATTAGGATTGTGGCACAGCAGCATGCTAGGGAAGTACTTTAACCTTTGTATTATTTTTCTGTCCCTATATGTTTGTTTGTTTGTTTGCTTTTTTGGGTCACACCTGGTGATGCTCAGGGGATACTCCTGGCTCTGCACTCAGGAGTTATTCATGTCAGTGCTCCGGGGACCATATCGGATGCTAGAGATCGATTCGGGGGTCGGCTGTGTGCAAGGCCCTACCCACTGGACTATTGCTCTGGTCCCCTATCTGCTATTTTTTAAACTGGGTATTTTTGTTTGTTTTTGGTTAACACGTGGTGATGCTCAGGAGTTACTTCTGGTTTCCACTCAGGAATTACTCCTGAAGGTGCTTGGGGGACATACAGGATGCCAGGGATCAAACCTGGGTCAGGTGCATGCAGAGCAAGCACCCTACCTGCTGTACTGTCTCTTTAGTCCTTTACCATATCATTTTAAAAATTAAATCATGGCGGGGCCAGAGCAATAGCACAGCGGGTAGGGCACTTGGCTTGCATGCCACCGACCTGGGTTCGATACCCAGCATCCCATATGGTCACCCGAACACTGCCAGGAGTAATTCCTGAGTGCAGAGACAGGAGTAGCCAGAAGCATCGCCGGGTCACACCGGCGAAAAAAAGATTTTTTCTTGAACTCTTATTCTGGAATTCTGAAATGCAGAGGACTAGATTGTTAATTCTTTTTTATAGCACTTTTTTCACCCAGTGGAACTTCAGAGTCAGGAACAAGTTATTTAGTTTTTTATATTCTTATGCTAATATATATGTATATATATGCATATATATGTGTGTGTGTATATGTATATTGGATGTCAAATTTTTGGATGTCAGTATTTGGTATAAAATTATATGTGTATATATGTATATTGGATGTCAATTATTGGGTGTCAGTATTTTGTATAAAATTACTTTTAATTTTAATATGTTTATTTAGTGGTATAGTTGATTTTGCCAAAATTGCTTGAATAATTTTATTTTCATTAAAAATAATTTTTATGCAGGTTCTTGAATTAGTGTTGGAAAACTTTGTCTATCCATGGTACAGGTATGTTCTTTCTCTTAAGTAAAATAAATCAGTAATGTATTTTGTTGTAGATTGTTATAGATTAGGAGGAGAAATTGACATTTTTGGAACAATTGACATTTTAGTTCAAATAATTCTTCAATATGTGGGACTGTTTTGTACATTTAGAATATTCAATAGCTAATAGTTCTCCTTCCAGAAAATGTATTTAGATTGTTAAATGGTACATGGGCGTCATTGTTGTTGGTTCACAGGTGTAAAAAGGGTTGAAAACCACTCATCTCCCACCGTGGTTAGAACTGCTAGCCCATGGGTCAGTACACACGACAGGTGTAAAGAGCTTGAGGACTGCTCATATACCCAACTAATTAATAGTTTAGTAATAGCAAAGGTTTTAAAATAGCTTTCAGGGGCCGGAGTGATAGCACAGCGGCTAGGGCGTTTGCCTTGCATGCAGCCAACCTGGGTTCGATCCCCGGCATCCCATATGGTCCCCCGAGCACTGTCAGGAGTAATTCCTGAGCGAAGAGTCAGGAGTAACCCCTGAGCATTGCCAGGTGTGACCCAAAAAGCAAAAATAAATAAATAAATAAATAAATAAAATAGCTTTCAGAATGCTTACCCACTTCCCCTTTCTGCCTTTTTCCAACCTCTGCAACTACTCTGGGCAGTTCTTAGGAGCTTGTTTCAGTCTCAGTGTTCGGAATCACAACCAGCAGTATTTGGGAATTTGTGCTGCTGGGCTAGTTACTCAACCCTTAAAACCCCTAAAACTCTTTGAAAGAAAGTAACGTGGAATTTCTTTTTGTTCCTATAGTGCACATAGCATCTGCTCTGTGTGTGTGTATATTCATACATATATATGTATACATATATAATGTATATATAGACTATTAGGTGGCGCACATACATATTAGTAGAGTAACCCATATTTGTAAACGTACACTTTTTTTTGCTTGCTTTTTGGGTCACACCCAGCAATGCTCGGGGTTACTCCTGTCTATGCATTCAGACATTACTCCTGGCAGTGCTCTAGGGATCATACGGGTGTATGAGATTGAACCCAGGTTGGTCATGTACAAGGCTAATGCCCTATTCACTGTACTGTTGCTTTGGCCCAAAAGTACATACACTTTTTACATTTTAAATAATTTTATATTTATGGGAAAAAATTATTTTCAGACATTTTATTAAACTGAAAGCAATTTGAATAGTATTTTTCCTGGAAATTAATGAAGTTTTACAAAGTACCTTGTTTTTGGTTATTTGTAGTAGATACACAAGTAGCCTAATCCAGGGCTAGAGAGACAGTACAGCGGGTAGAATGCTTTGCAGTCATCCCACCTGGGTTTAATCTCCAGCACCCCATATGGTCCCCCAAGCACGTGCCAGGAGTGATCTTTGATCACAAAGTCAGGAGTAAGCCCTGAGCACTGCTGGATGAGGCTCTAAACAAACACCTCCCTCCCCCAAAAAGACCACCAAATATCCTAAGCCTTGCAGGTTATATAAAATACTCTAAGCCTGAAAGAAATCTTATCATAATTCTGCATTGAGCAGTATATTTGAATTTTCTGTTTTTTAAATGTGGTAACTTAAATATATTATTTATATATTTTCTTTAAAGGCTACGTGAATATTTTTTGAGGGAGTCCACAGGGATTATTCCTGACTCTGCTCTTAAGTATTCCTTCTAGAGGGGTTGGTGGTGGGGCGGCCATAGTGATGCTGGAGATCGATCCAGGGACAGTTATGTGCAAGACAAGCTCCTTACCTGTTGTACTATGTCTCTGGCCTCATGAATGAAAGTATGGGTCATTTGCCATTTGAGTAAACTGATGCTGAGCAATTTTATGAAATGAATCCTGGTTTATTGCCCCCTTGCAGCTAAACTTTTATCACTCATCAGACAAAAATTATTTATAAATATTGAAATAAGAATTTTTTCTTTAGCTATTGCCACTATAATTTCTTCTACCCTTGAGTTAGTAGTGGGAAGCATGCTGATATAGCTACCTCACTTTTTCTTACAAGGGACTTGATAACACCACCTGCTAGTTCAGGATATCATCCATTTTTGTCTTTCATAGTGAAATGCATTATCTGTATATTAAAATAAGTTAACGATACAAGGGAAATTTAGATTTTGTCTTTTCCTTGGTTCTAGAAGTGATGCTGTGTATTTCCCTTAACTTCAATATATTTGTTTTTCTTCTCAATTGAAGGGATATAACAGATGATGAGTCCTTTGTTGATGAACTGAGAATCACATTAAGGTTTTTTGCATCTGTCTTAGTACGAAGGATCCATAAGGTACATATTTTAATATGAAATATGGGTATTTGGGCTTTTTCAGTTGCTGAGGATATTTTAGAAAGTCTGTCTTTGTATCACTACTGCATTACTATATTGAGAGATAAATGGGTTGTTATTATACTGATTTCTAGAAAGTTGCTTAATTTTTTCTAAGTCTCAAAGGGATTAAAGGGCAGAGAGTAGGTCAGGGTCCTCTTATTCATAGTACCATGTTCTGTTTTGTTTTTTATTTTGGGGCCACACCCAGCTGTGCTCAGGGAATACTTCTAGTTCTATACACAGGGGTCACTACTGGCCTGCTTGGAGGACCATATATGTTCCTGGGGATTGAACTGGGTTGATAGCTTTTGCAAGGCTAGTGTGTAGTATGTCTCTGACCCTGATAGCTTTATTCATTTATGTTGTTTTTAAAAATACGCTTATGAAAAATATCCAATAATATCTGAAAAATATCTACTAATATCTGAAAAATATCCACTAATATTCACTACTTGAGATTGGTATTTGCTAAAATTATGTTAAAATGAACTTTTAATTTTGCATATATGATGAATTCTGTCGGGGCCAGAGAGATGGTAGTAAGTGGGGAGGGTGCTTGTCTTGCGTGCGTCCAGCCCGGGTTGATCCTGGCACTGCAAGAGTGATCCCTGAGAGCAGAGCTAAGAGGAAACCCTGAGCAACACTTTGTATTCCCCTCAACCCCCACTTAAAAAATATACAAAAACTTAAATTGATAGAAAGTTGTACCTCGAAGGCTGTCTTCTGCCATAATACTTTGCATATCATATTTTGCCTTTATCAGAGGGATGAGGAAAGTTCAGATAAGAAAGTTAAATTTAAGTCTGTTAAGACTTTTGTTTTTGCTATGTGTGTTAAGTTTTCAACTATATTCCAAGTTAGGAAAGAAAAAACAGTAATGAATATCTTGATTGTTACACTGTATAGTCTCTAAGACGGTTATAAAACTGTCTTAAGTCAGCATGGTCCAAGAATATAGTGCTTTAAAACTGTGTGTGTGTGTGTGTGTGTGTGTGTGTGTGTGTGTGTGTGTGTGTGTGTGTGTGTGTGTGTGCGTGCATGCCAGAGAGCTAGTACAATGGATAAGGTGTTTGCCTTGGACTCAGCTGACCCTGGTTCAATCCCTGGCACCCTATATGTTCTGAGCATGGCCAGGAATGATACCTGAGCACAGAGCCAGGAATAGGCCCTGAGACTGCTGGTTATGACCCCAAAACAAATGACATTCCCCCAAAAAAAAAACCAGAAAGTAATTTTGTTCATTTGGGGCCAGACCCAACAATGCTTAGGGACTACTCATGGCTCTGTGCTTTTGGATTGTCCTCATTGGTACTGGGGGTAGGGGACCATGCAGTGCTTGGAATTGAATCCTACCTTCCTGCATGTAAAGCATGAGCTAAGACTTTTGATATCTCTTTCTGGTCTCTTAAACTATTATTTTGAAAAATTGTATGTAATTTGGATGGGGGGGCAGTGGTTTGAACCACAGTTGGTTGTGCTCAGGACTTATTCCTGACTGCTCAGAGCACCTGGTGGTGCTTGGGCTACCATATGGAATGCAGGGGATCAAATAGGTTCGCAGTGTGCAAGGCAAGCGACTTACCCCTTTATCATCTTTCTGGTCTGTGTATCTATTTTATTTTTGTTTTGGGTCAGACCTGGTAATGCTCAGGGGTTACTCCTGGCTCTGCACTCAGGAATTATTCTTTGTGGTGCTCGCACCATATGGGATGCTGGGGCTTGAACCTGGGTCAACCGCCTGTGGGGCAAATACCCTCCCCGCTGTACTATTGCTCTGGCCTCATGATTTTTAAGATTTTATGTTCTGGTATTTTACATGTAGTGTTTCTGCCATTGTAACTTAAGTATAATGGTTTTTAAAGTTCTGTTTGCTGTTGACTTTTTTCTAGGTGGATATTCCATCTATTATAACCAAGAAACTTTTGAAAGCAGCAATGAAACATATAGAAGTGATAGTTAAAGCCAATCAGAAAGGTAATAGAGTTTTTAATATTTAGAATGAAATCACTTTCAGTATACACTTTCATATTTTTATACTTGTAATTTATAAATTTTTTACCCTTCACTTTGTTTTGGTATGAAGTTGGAGAGTCGCACACTTGGTTGATAGGGCACTGGGGATTCCAGTGACAGTACAACTGGAAGCTAGGCCCTGGTTTCTTGAGTTTGGTTTGTTTATCGGCCACAACCAGTTGCTCAGGTTCATTCCTGGACTTGGTTCGGGGCCATATACAGCCCTGGGGATTGAACTGTGTTTGACTTCAAGTCAAGACTGACTCCTGTACTGTCTGTCTAGCCCTGAACTCTAGGTGCTTTAACTGTGGTTATGACCTACATGGGTTTATCTAACTGAATGTGTGGGATGGAGGTTGTGAAAAATTTGTCTTAAATTTATGAGCTGGAGAGGTAGTTCAACCAGCTAAGTGCATGCTGTGCATATAGAAGGCCCAGGTTCCGTTATCTGTACCAGTTGGTTTCCTGAGCACCGCCAGCACAGAGCTGGGAGTAGTTTCTGAGTACTGCAGATGTGGTCCAAAACTCAAAGCAAGTGGGTTGTCACAGCAATATTAGTGACAACCAAAGGAAGAGAAGTGCTCTTTCATCCTCTTAATTTCTCATAACAAAAAGTAAAATCATGAATAACTAACGGCAGAAAAGCCCAGCTTATATCAATGAGGAAAATTATTCTGTATTTCCCAATGAAATGCATATTGAAAAGAAAAAAGGGATGGAAAGTAATGACTAGAGTTTTTTTTTTATCGGTTAGGATAATTGGCTAAAGTTATATATTGTTGCTTTTTTATGCTAAGTTTTTAAAAATTTCTATTTATAGTACAAAATGCAGCATTTTTACAGCAAGCTGCTTTGGAAGAATATGGTCCAGAGCTTCACGTGGCTTTGAGGAGTCGAAGAGATGAATTACACTATTTAAGAAACCTTACTGAGCTACTTTTTTCCTTATATCTTGCCTCCTAAAGCAACAGACTGCAGGTATAAATAGATTAGAAATGTCATAACAGTATCTGCATATTATGCCGTATGTGAATTGCTATTCTTCAACATAATAGTAGTACACTAAGACTTGAGATTAGCTTATGATATGAATAATTTTTACTTAGGAAAGGTAATTTGTTAGGTGTTTAAACTATCAAGCTATTTATAATGTATTTTATTTATTTTTTATTATAATGTATTTTATTGCTTAGACATTTTTTTTGGGGGTGACCTTAGGAGATCAAAGATCAAAGTGAATAAAACTTTTTTTGAGGGTTTTTTTTTTTTGCTTTTTTATACTTTGTTACTTCCTTTTTGGTATTTAGCACTAGTATTCGATAATTCTTAGCATCTGCTATTAGTATTCTAGAGAATTTTGCATTATGACTCACTGGTAGAAACACTTAGAACAAATTATACAAACTTTTTTTTTGCCATACCTACTGGGCTGGCGCCTGACCTTTCATTCAGGGGTCACCCTGTTGAGGTTTTGGGGAATCCTAAGTGATGCCAGTTATTGAACGTGGGTGGCTGAGTGTAGAGCAAGCATTACTTGGGAGCTCATTAGAAATGGAGAATTTTATTTATTTTTTTGCTTTTTGGGTCACTCTCAGCAGTAGTCAGGAGTTACTCCTGGCTCTGCACTCAGGAATCATTCCTGGTGATGCTCGGGGACCATATGGGATGCCGGGATTGAACCCGGGTCAGCTGTGTGCAGGGCAAATGCCCTACCCGCTGTGCTATCGCTCCGGCAAGGAAATGGAGAAATTTAGAGTATACTTCATACCAAAAAATAGGTTGGTATGAAGACTGGGCCCTTGGGTGAACACAGAGCCACGGCAGAGCCTGGCAAGCTACCTGTGGTGTATTCAATATGCCAAAAACAGTAACAATAATGGATCTCATTCCCAACGAATGGAGACGTTACTGGTGCTTGCTCAAGCAAATCGATGAACAATGGGAAGACAAGTGACAAGTGACTTCATACCAGTGCATTATAGTTTTCATTTTTTAGGGTACCAGGTAAGAACTGATGTAAATCACAAGTAGTAATTGCATATCATTATTATTTCTTTTTCCAGATCTCTGACCCTACTCTTAAGAGAGATACTGTCTGGCTCATTATTTCTTCCATCTTTGGATTTCCTAGCTGATCCAGTAAGATTTTTAAAAAATATTTTTCCTATTTGTGGTAAAATACATATAAAATAAAATTGATCAGAAGTATTTTACGTGTACAGTTCAGTAGTAGTAGATCTGTTGCTATTTTGTAGCAGTCACCCCTACCCATTTCAAGAACCCATTTTCATCTTGTAGACCTGTAAGTCTCTCAAACAACACCTGTTACAGAGTATTTCTCTAACAAATATCAGGGACAGCAGAGCTTTAGAACTGGTTTACAGAACTCAGTTTATCATGGTGGAGGTGGGATGAGGGAAAAGCACTCTGGTCGGGGATGTGGTGTTGGAACATTACATGTATGATGCATATAATGATGTTAATAATATTATAAAATCATGTTGCCTCAAAAACCAAAAAAAATAGTATTCTAATTTTCCTTTCTCCTAGCAATGGCAACTGCTACTGTACTTCCTGTCTGCATTTGACTACTTTAGGTACCTCATATAATGAAATTCGGCAGCATTTGTGTTTTTGTGACTGACTTGTTACTCAGGGTCATGTCCTCAAGTTTTTTTTTTTTAAATATTTTATTACACCGCCATGTGATATACAATTACAAAGATGTTCATGTTTGGGTTTCCGTCATACAGTGTTCCAGCACCCATCCCTCCACCAGTGCCCATTTCCCACCACCAATGTCCCCACTTCCCTCCCTCCTCCCCTAGCCTGCCTCTATGGCAAGTTCTTTATCTCTTCTCTCTCTCTCTTTATCTCTTCTCTTACACATTGTGGATTGCAATACATACATTTAGAGATTATCATGTATATCTTTTTTCCTATATTCAATGCTCAGTTCTAGGCTGGTATTATCACTTTTGACAAATATTAGCACACTGTTCCCTTCTCTGTCTTACCTAACCACTGATTCCCACATGTTTGTGGTAGATTCCACCTTTTTTTTTTTTAATTGAAAGATGCTCATGTAGAGCTTTGGTTCCACAGTGTTCCAACACGCACCCTCCGCCCAAAGCCATCTCCCATCACCAATGTCCCCACCTCCCTCCCCCTCCCGCACCTCAACCACTTGGCGGGTTCTGTATGTCATTTCTTTCCTCTTTATATCTCCTTCCCAACAAACTTTCCTGCTCTTCGTGGAATGCAGTGCATTAAAAGACATTACTGTTTCACTATTTTAGTGGACCTGGGCTCGAACTGGTTTTGCTCTGTTCATCTGGTCGTGAGGCAGTTTCCCAGCGTCCGGACAGCAAAAATGGTGGCTAGTGTGATGAGCGAGTCTCATCCGGCTGCTTCCGGGACCCCCGAGGCGACGGGCCCACTCCCAAAACCCATCTGTCCTCCTTTGGGGTTCCATGGTCAGCTAGGCCCGGCGCGAGCCGAGCGCCAGCCTCCCCAGCCATCCGTGAGGCCCTGTCTGCTGGCCCGTGTGCAGCTCCCAGGCAGGGCCACCAGGCTCGACAAGATGGAGGGGGAAGGGACGACCACGCCTCCATCTGACGACTTCCCAGTGATTCCCGCCTCTTGGAGCTGCCTACCTGGGCTCGAACTGGCTTTGCTCTGTTGATCTGGTCGTGAGGCAGTTTCCCAGTGTCCAGACAGCAAAAATGGTGGCTAGTGTGATGGGCGAGTCTCATCCGGCTGCTTCCGGGACCCCCCAGAGGCGACGGGCCCACTCCCAAAACCCATCTGTCCTCCTCGGGGTTCCATGGTCAGCTAGGCCCGGCGCGAGCCGCAGCGCCAGCCTCCCCAGCCGTCCGTGAGGCCCTGTCTGCTGCCCGTGTGCAGCTCCCAGGCGGGGCCACCAGGCTCGACAAGATGGAGGGGGAAGGGGCGACCCGCCTCCATCGGCGACTTCCCAGTGATTCCCGCCTCTTGGGCTGCCTCCTGGGCTCGAACTGGCTTTGCTCTGTTGATCTGGTCGTGGAGGCAGTTTCCCAGTGTCCAGACAGCAAAAATGGTGGCTAGTGTGATGGGCGGGTCTCATCCGGCTGCTCGGGACCCCCAGAGGCGGCGGGCCCTCCCAAAACCCATCTGTCCTCCTCGGGGTTCCATGGTCAGCTAGGCCCGGCGGAGCCGCGCCCAGCCTCCCCAGCCGGTCCGTGAGGCCCTGTCTGCTGGCCCGCGTGCAGCTCCCGGGCCCATGTCCTCAAGTTTTATATGTGATATAGCATATGTTGAAACTTCCTTTCAGGGCTAAAGAATATTCTGTTGTAGGTATATACCACATATTGCTTATCCATTCATTCATAGGTGACTAGTTTTGAGTGGCTTTTGCTTTTGGTTTAGTAAGATTTTAAAGAAGCATAAATAACCTATTAATTGTTTTGAACCACATCTGGAAGAGCTCAGGGTCTGCTTCTGACTCAGTGTTTGAGAGTTGATTCCAGTGGTGGTTGGGGAACCATGTAATGTGAAGGATTGAACCAGGACCCTCTGCATACAAAGCATGCATTTTAGTCATTTGAACTGTTTTCTGGGCTCTGGCCCTTACTGACATTTTAAATATCACAGGCGGGAGCTAGCACTGCATGGTTCCCAAATCATCCCTGGGACCACTTCTTAATTACCAAGTTAGGACTAGAGCCTTTGTACTGCCAGGTGTGAGCTAGTGTCTTGGCTAACTCCCACCCCCCAAAATAAACAATGTGCAGTTGGTTTTTCACTGTTCCATTTATTTTGATTTTCTTTATGAGTTAAGAATATGATAAGAACTTTGAGAATTCTAAGCAAAGCAATGAAATTATTTTGACCTGTGTTTATTATGTTCCTACCAGGATACTGTGAATCATTTGCTTATCATCTTTATAGATGAGAGTCCAGTGAGTATTGAATTTTAATTAGAATGCTTTGGACAACATTGCACTGAATTTTTGATTCCTATCTGTCAAATGAAATATCATTTTAAAATTAAATTCTCTTTCTTCAAAGCCCGAAAAAGCAACTGAACCACCTTCCTCTTTGGTTCCATTCTTGCAAAAATTTGCAGAACCAAGAAATAAAAAGCCATCTGTAAGTATTTTCAGCAGTAACCTAAGTTCATTTTCATGTAAACAGTTTTGTTCTGTTTTGATAGTATTGACTTACTCTTCCATATTGTATCAAGGTGCTGAAGTTAGAATTGAAGCAAATCCGAGAGCAACAAGATCTTTTATTTCGCTTTATGAACTTTCTGAAACAAGAAGGAGCAGTGCATGTGTTGCAGATATGTCTGACTGTGGGTGAGGTTTATCTGTGTGCTTTACTAAGTCATTTAAAATGTTTAATGTAGTTGAATATAGAGGTCAGACCCATTTTTTAGTTGTTGTTATTGTTTAAATTTTGTTTGCTATAGCTTCTGTAAGTTTATCAGAAACCTGTAAATTTCTCTTGTGCCTATTGGGACATAATTTTTTTTTTTAATTTTTAATTGTATTATACCACTGTGGAGATATACAGTTATAAAATTGTTCATGATTAGATTTCAGTCATACAGTGTTCCAGCACCCATCTCTCCGCCAGTGCACATTTCCCACCACCAATGTCCCCTGAGTCCCTCCTTCCTCCCCCCAGCCTGCCTCTATGGCAGGCACCCTAAAAATATGGAACACTTCATGAGTTTGTGTGTCATCCTTGTGCAGGAGCATGCTAATCTTCTCTGTATAATTCCAATTTTAGTATATGTGCTGCTGAAGTGAGACCCGGGACATAATCTATAACTTTAGCCTAATATTATTAGCAGAAAATAACTGAAAACTTCGGTATAATGAAAAATGTATTAGGGACTCAGTCGTTATGGATCCTTGATACTCCATAGTGTCTTAATCACTCTGTCAGGAGTGACTCTCAAACAAAAATAAACATTCAGTTATTACTTTATTTCAATTAGTTTTTGTTTTGGATTTTTGTTTGTTTGGTTTTGAGCCATACCCAGTGATGCTCAGAGGTTACTCCTGGCTCTGCACACTGGAATTTCTCCCTGACGTTGCTCTGGGGACCATTGGGGATGCCGGGATTGAATCCTGGCCAGCCATGTGCAAGGCGCAAATGCCCTACCTGCTCTACTGTCCTGCTGGTCCCCGTAGATTGCTTTTGTTTGCTTGAAGTTATTTACTTGACTCTGTTTTGAAGGATATTTTCAATGAATATGGAATTTTAGCTTGAAAACTTTTCCTTTCAGTTCCTTATAGATATTCTTTTCGTTGTATTTAGTTTTTAGAACATAAAACATTTAAAGTGGGCTAGAGAGTTAGGTCCAGTGTGTTAAGACATTCTTCTTGTATGCCACTGACCCTGGTTTGAACCATGACACCGCATATAGTTCCCCAGCACCACTGGGATGTTCTCTGGGCACAGAAACAGGAGTTAAAGCCTGGTGTTCTGCAAGGTGTGGCCCAAGCACCAAAAAAAAAAAAAAAAAAAAAAAAAAGATTTTTGGTTGACTGAGTTTATTTTTCATCTGAATAGTTGTTTTACCCCAATTAAATACTGCATTTTTTTTGGGGGGTCACATCCGGCGATGCTCAGGGGTTACTCCTGGCTCTGCACTCAGGATTTACTGCTGGCGGTGCTCAGGGGACCATATGGGATGCTGGGGATCGAACCCGGTCGGCCGCATGCAAGGCAAACACCCTACCCGCTGGACTATCGCTCCAGCCCTGCATTTTTTTTCATAGATTAATTTTTTGGGGCCACACTGAGAAGTACTCAGTGAATACTTTTGCTCTGTTTTTGGAGGTCTCTTCCCAGCTGTGCTCAGTGTATGATGCTGTGCTGGGAATCAAACCCAGGCTTCCTACATACAGAGGTGTGTTCATGCATTGAACTATCTCTTCAATTCCAGAAATTTGTTTTAAAATGCTTAAGTTGATGAATAATTGCAGTTGCATCTTTGATGTTATAATTTGGGAACATGAAGTGCTCAGAGATGGTTTTATATTAAAATAATTATTTCCTAATTTACTAGAGGAATTCAATGATAGAATTTTGCGACCAGAGTTATCAGTTGAAGAAATGGTGTCTCTTCATGAGGAGTTGCAGAAGATTTATAAAACGTATTGCTTAGATGAAAGTGTTGATAAAATTCGATTTGATTCCTTCATTGTAGAAGAGATTAAAAAAAGTAAGTCACATGAGAATGAATTTTATGATTCTTTTACTTTTTCCATGTATTCTTTGTTATTTCAGAAATTATGTGAAATACACTGTCAGCCATTATTCTATCATTTTAATAAGGTGAAAACTTAGATGAAGAAACTTATTTGTGATTCATATTACTAATAAATGCCAGAATTGAAGCTTGGTGCTTCGTATTTTTTATTCTAGTGTGAAAATGAAGTTTCTGTGAAACATAATTTTTTTTTTCTCTTTTTTTGGTCACAACCGGCAATGCTCAGGGGTTACTCCTGTTCTTGTACTCAGGAATTACTCCTGGCAGTGCTCGGGGACCATATGGAATGCTGGGGATTGAATCTGGGTCACCCATGTGCAAGGCAAATGCCCAACCCGCTCTGCTGTCATTCCGGCCCCTGTAAAACATAATTTTAAGAGCTGTTTGTATGTTCTCTCACTGTCATGACATTGAATGTATTTATGCTACTCATGTGTAATTATAACAACACTGTAATTATGTGACACTATATAATTATTTAACACTGTAATCTCTTTTTAAATAGTTGCTGAAGGCCCTTACATAGATGTTGTGAAACTTCAGACTATGAGATGTCTTTTTGAAGCATATGAACATGTGCTTTCGCTGTTGGAGAATGTGTTTACCCCTATGTTCTGCCACAGTGATGAGGTAAGTCAAACATTAATCTGATTCGAGGATTTTCCTCCAAAATACAGTAGACACTGATATTGTTAGATGGATTATTTAATAACAAAATAAACAATAAAATTAAACATTAAGAAGAAGTGAATACTTGGGGTTGGGAGGATAATAAGGGGTAGGGCACTTGGATTGCATGCAGCCAACCTGGGTTCGATACCCAGTGCCCTATATGGTTCCCAGGCCTGCCAGGAGTGATCTCCGAGTGCAGAGCCTGGTAAGCACTGAGAAGCCCTGGGTGTGGGCCAGGTGTGGGCCCTGAGGCTGTGGGGGGAGAGGGAAGTGAGTACTCATTTCTACTATATAGTTTATTCAAGATTAGAAGTTAATCATAAAAACAATTCTAAGACCTTTGGTATATATATTAGAAGTGTATTGTGATCCAGTGTTTCAACCTGATTTGTGATTTGAATGGTTTTTATTTATTATTATTATTTTTTTTTTGCTTTTTGGGTCACACCCGGCAATGCTCAGGGGTTACTCCTGGCTCTGCACTCAGGAATTACTCCTGGCGGTGCTCGGGGACCATATGGGATGCCGGAGAATCGAGCCCAGGCCAGCACTGGCTGGCCGCGGCAAGGCAAACGCCCTACCCGCTGGACTATCGCTCCGGCCTCTTGAGTGGTTTTTCTGATGCAGAGCTCCCCCTTTTTCTTTTATACACCTTATTAGTGACCTGTGGAAATCAAATGGCTTAAGTAGTTCTATTTGTAATTTTTTATTTGGGGGAAGGCATACCCAGCTACGCTCAGGACGTACTCCTGGCTCTGCACTCAGGGATCACTCCTGGTGGGGCTCATGGGACCATTTGCGGTGCAGCTGAATTGAACCTGGTTTGGTCAAATGCAAGGCAAGTACTCTACCTGTGATACTATTGCTCTGGTCCCACCTATTTGTAATATTTTATTTTATTTTACTTTATTTTATTTTTGGGTCACATCTGGCGACACTCAGAGGTTATTCCTGGCTCTTTGCTCAGGACTTATTCCTGGCGGTGGCCGGGGACCATGTGGGATGCCGGAGATCGAACTCAGGTCAGCCACGCACAAGGCAAACACCCCATCTGCTGTGTTATTACTCCGGCCCCTGTAATATTTCATTTTATATATTTTTATATTTTATTTTATTATTTTATTTTATTTTATTTTGGCTCTTTGGGTCACACTAACCAAAGCTCGGGAGTTACTCCTGGCTCTGCACTCAGGGATTACTCCTGTGCTCAGGGAACCATATGGGATGCCGGGGATCGAACCTAGGTTGGCTGCATGCAAGGCAAACGCCCTACCTGCTGTGCTATCAGTCGGCTCCGTGTAATATTTTAATCCTACTTCTTTTGACCAGTTTCATTTACTTGATTTAAATAGTTTCTCTTTAAACAGAAATTAGTAAAACATATTTTAATACCAGATGTTAGTTTAACAAATCATATTTTTTAAAGTATTTTCGACAGCTTTTAAGAGGTGCAGAATCACCAACACGCAATTCAAAATTTAACAGGTAGGTGTAGTCATTTGTATGTATGCTTTATGTTTGTATCTGTTGTTTCTAATCATTCTGTGATGCCATCATTGATTTCATTGTGAGTTTTCTCTGAATCTGCATTTCTACTGCTACATAATACACGGCATTTGCTAATGAATTATGGCACTACATAGAGTAATCTAACATAAGTGTTTGTAGCAAAATTAATAAGATACCATTGCCTTATTGAGCTCGTAATTTATTACAGGTGTTTGGTTACCTGTTTTATTGAAGAAGTATGAACCACTTTCATATATGAAATTCATAGATAACTCACTTTTAGATAGTAGTATTTTTTCTTTTCTTAGAATATTTTTTATTAAAGTAATTCACTTGATCTCTTGAATCCCGTTATTCATCGATTTGCTTGAGCGGCGCCAGTAATAATTTCCATTGGACCCTATCACGTGCCAGTGTAGCCCAATGTCATCTGGTTGATTCAGGAATATGAAGAGCCTCAAACCGTTCCTTCAGGGTCTTGAGAAAGAAGTCTGACCATCTCGTAGGTGGGCGGCCACGTGATCTTTTGACATCTTGTGGGATCCAGTTGGTAACGGCTCTAGTCCAGCGGTCGTCTCCAAATCACATTTATTGATTATAAAAGTGAATCAGGGGCCGGAGCGATAGCACAATGGGGAGGGCATTTGCCTTGCCTTGCATGCGAATCCAACCCGGGTTTGATCCCTGGCATCCCATATGGTCCCCTCCACAATACCAGGAGTAATTCCTGAGTGCAGAGTCAGGTGTAACCCCAGAGCATCGTGGGGTGTGGCCTTCCAAAAAAATAGTGAATCAGTTGTTGTTCTTTTCCCTTCTTCATCTGGAAATATGCAGTTAATGATAAGGAGAAGAAAAATACTGTGCCCATTATAAACTGGATAATTAATGTCCTGGTTTGTCCTTTATATTGTTCTATATCCAAATTGATATAGACACACATATTTGTGAATCTAAAATATTCATATTGCTCTCAACATTTTCTTGTTTGTGTAAGCAAGTACTTAAATATATTAGAAATTTGAGATGTGATATACAAAGAACAAAATAGGTCAGAAAGTGGAATTGTTATTTATTTACTTTGGGATCCTCTAAAACATCTCCTGAATGTTTGGCCTAGGTGGTTCAGTGCTCGGGGTTAGTGGTTGGGAGCCACCAGGACCCTTGGGGACATTGAGATCATACTCCATGTTCCACAGTGCTGGGGCTTGAACTTGGCATGTCAGGAATTGTTTTTAGAGTTGTTTTAGAAGTTCACAAAGAAAAATGTGAACACCTATGGGGAAAATATATTGCCATTTACTATTTTAAATGATTAGAGTTTTTGAATGTTGACTATTTTTGAAGTATTATTGGCATATTGTTTCAGACATGCAGGATAATAATTTGTAAATGCCAAATGGTTTATTAACATATACGTAATAACTTATAAATCTATATCTCCCATCCAAGTTACAGCTGTGAGCAAGTCTTTAATAAAAATTCCCATCCATGGTGCATAAAAAAGAATTCTTTCTTTTTTGGTTTTGGGGGCCACATCTGGTAGTGCTCAGGGTTTGCTCCTGACTCTGCACTCAAGGATCACTCATGTCAGGAATTTGGGCGCCATATGGCCCAAATCTCAATCCCTGAGATTGAACCTGGGTTGGCCACATGCAAGGCAAACGCCCTACACACTGTATTGTTGCTCCAGCCTCTAAATAGAATTTTTTTTACCCAATCCATATACCTATTTTTTCACTTTTTTAAAAGATACCAATTTCTAGCATTTAGAGTCAGATACAGTTTATCCTTATACTCTTGGGGATTTTATTCTTGTGATGATACTGAATTTGATACATAACTTCTGTTTAGGATCTTTTAAGGGGTAGTAGGTAGTTTGATCTTCTAAGCCTGCTGAGCAGGCACCAAAGTTTGGCCTATAACTTCAGAGATAGAAAGTTTTTTTTTATCCTACTTTGAAAATATATGGTTGTCTTCAAAATACTAAGTTAGTAATTATGTTGGCTTTAAAATATGAAACAAAAGTGATAGTTTCTTTTCATTTTAGGTACAAATTATGGTTCATAAAGAAAATATTTTCTTTGTATTTGCCTCACTTTAATATTAGATATCAGTGTTGTTAGGACTCTACTTCTTAGATACTTGATTAGTTTAACTCTAGAGTTAAGTAAGTTGGACATTGAAAATTTGGAATAGCTTTACTAATTTGCTATTTTAATAAAATGACTTAGAATTTTTGTTTTTATTGATTTAATTGCACCTTAAAGGGACCATTTAAATGTATATTTTATTATTTCATTGCTACTCAAAGGATTTTTTTTTTTTTTTTGGGTCATACCCGGCAATGCTCAGGGGTTCCTCCTGGCTCTGCACTCAGGAATTACTCCTGGCAGTGCTTCGGGGACCATGGGATGCCGGGATCCAACCCGGGCTGGCAAGGGCCAGCCGTGTAAAGCAAATGCCCTACCCGCTGGTCTATCACTCTGGCTCTCAAAGGATAATTTTAAACATTTAGGGGTCTTTCCTTTTTAGCTTACAACATTTTTTGGGAAAATATTCAGATACAGACTTTGTGAAAGATGAATAATTTTCCTGCTAACACAGACAAAAAATTCCATGTGGGTCAATGAATATGTTTTGCCCCAAGATTTTGGTCACCTATTCTCTTTCCACTTTCTGTTATATCAAACAAGTATATGTCTAAATGCAGGTAAGCAAACAAAAAATTAACAATTCTAGGCAGTGAGTTTTTAAAAACTTTTAAGAAATGAGCTAGAATTAGGGACCAGGAGTGTGGCTCAGTTGGAGAGCACTTGCCTCGCACGTGTGAGAGTCTGGATTTAATTTTTGACACTGCCAGGAAGAATCCTTAAGCACTGAGCCAGGAGCAGCATCATAGCATAATCAGAGGCGCTCCCCAACTAAAAAATAAGTAAATCAATAATCTACAATTCATATTTTAAACTTTGTAAAACAGCCATTGTGCCTTTTCTTACTTTTAGCATATTATTTATAAGAAAATTTTCCTACCCATAGATGTTATTTATATAGCTTTATAATTTTTTAAAAATTTGTTTCATATTTTAAGGTTTAATATCTGGGCTTTCTCCTTTTCTTCTATAATTCATGTACCTGTTATTGCAGAGGTAGCCTAAGTTTGGATGATTTTAGGTAAGTCTTGAGACAGCATGTGATTTTTTAAAAAAATATATACATATAAAAAGTTTTTTTTTTAAGTCCAGAAAATGCACCTAAAGTAATTTGAAGTGTAGCTAAAAAAAGAAAAAATCACTGGGATTCTACTGGTTTTATGTTATTTGGGATACCTTTTTTTTTCCCCCTTTCTGGGTTACACCTGGCAATGCTCAGCAGTTACTCCTGTTTTTGTACTCAGGAATTACTCCTGACGATGCTTGGGGACCATATGGGATGCAGGGGATCGAACCTGGGTCAGCCATGTGCAAGGCAACGCCCTACCCGCTGTGCTATCGCTCCAGCCCCGGGATACCTTTTAAAAGTTAACCTCTAGTTCTAGACTTTTCCTTTTGAAATCCTGTGATAACATGTTTTCATAAAGTAAATGTTTTTAGCGTAGGGGGGGCGCCCGGGGTCGCCCGCCCGCCGGTATCCGGCGGCGGAGACTGCCGCCCAAAAAAAAAAAAAAATTAAGAACTGTTTTGTAAATGATTTTTTTTCAGAGAGCTTTGCTGTAATTAGACATATTCACAACTCATTTTAAAGTATAGTTAACACTGTATGACCGAAACCCAAATATGAACATCTTTGTAATTGTATATCTCACAATGGTATAATAAAATATGTATTGAAAAAACAAAACAATAAAATATGGGGAAATCGCAAAAAAAAGTATAGTTAAAAGCTCAAATATTTTAATTTTAATATTTGAATTGGAAGCTTTTATATTATAGTTGCATTACTTCTGGATTTTTAAAGAAAACTAATCGCATGCTTATTTAAGTAAAATAATTCTTTGTTTTATAAGTTTTTATTCCTTTTTATTACAGTTGTTCCTATTTTAAAATAAAGTTGATTTGTGGACCAGGATTGTGGGTCAGCAGCAGAGCACATACCCTTTATGTGGGAGGTCCTGGGTTTAATCTCCAACACTAATGACATTTTTGTTTTGGGGACTGATGAAATAGTACAGTTGGTAGTGCACTTGCCTTGCATGCAGCCAACCAGATTTGATCCCTCAATGGGGATTGAACCAGTTCTCAGGGGCTACTCCTGGCGGTGCTCGGGGACCATATGGGATGCCACATGGGTTGCACCATGGGTGGCACCTCAGGGGATCAGATGGGATCCCACATGGTTCAATGGGGATTGAACCCAGGCTGGCAGAGGCCAGCCGCGTGCAAGGCAAATGCCCTACCCACTGGGCTATCACTCCAGCCCCCAGAAGTAATTCTTGAACATAGAGCCAAGAGTAACACCTGATTATTGCCAGGTGCAGCCCTAAAAACACATTTTTTATTTGCTCCTTAGACATTGTAAAATACCTGGCGTATTTGAAACTTGATCAGTTTATTTTTATTTCAGTAGTTGTTAAATTGTTTTAGTAATTAAGTTTTTAAAAATAGGGATAATAATCCTTTTAAGTATTCAAAACAAACATTCTCAGATTTTTAAAATAGTAATTTTTAAATTACTGGAGCCCTGGAGGGAAAGTGCTTGCTTTGCTTATAGTTGACCCAGGTTTGATCTTTAGCATCGCATTGTTCCGAAAGTACCACCAGAGGTCACTCCTGAGTCCAGAGCAATGCCGGGTGAGGCCTCTAAGACCCATTTCCCTCAAAAAATAAGTTAGTATTATTATTATCATTATTATTATCATCATCATCATCATCATCATCATCATCATCATCATCATCATCATCATCATCATCATCATTATCACTTCACTTGTCTTCCCATTGTTCATCGATTTGCTCAAGCGGGCACCAGTAGCGTCTCCATTCATTGGGAATGAGGTCTATTATTGTTACTGTTTTTGGCATATTGAATACACCACGGGTAGCTTGCCAGGCTCTGCCGTGGCCCTAGGTTCATCCCAGGGGCCCAGTCTTTTTCTATGTCAGACCATCAACCATCCAGGGCCCATGGGACAGAGCCCTGGGTATAGACCAGCATGTCTCCTGTCTGCCACCTGCCAATGCAGCCCGGCACCATAGCCACACTTGCAACACCTCAAGGGGCAGGATCTTTGAGGTCACAAATAATTATATTTGTTTCATATCAGTATGTCTGTTTAACAGGGTATGGGGTTCTTCTTCTTCTTCTTTTTTTTTTTTTGCTTTTTTGGGTCACGCCCGGCAACGCTCAGGGGTTACTCCTGACTCTTCGCTCAGGAATTACTCCTGGTGGTGCTCGGGGGACCATATGGGATGCTGGATGTTGAACCCGGGTCAGCCACGTGTGAGGCAAATGCCTTACCTGCTGTGCTATCGCTCCGCCCCACAATGGTACTTTTTATTTGGTTACATATTACAAGGGAATTATTACACAGTGAACATGAACATAAATTATAAATTGGATAAAGTTGTTTTTATTTACTGAAATGGGGCAGTAAGATTTAACAAAGGAGTTCTTTTTCTAGTTTTTAAATTTGTTTTTGGGTCACACCCAGTGATGCTCAGGGGTTACTATTTGCTCTTTGCTCAGGAATTATTCCTGGCAGTGCGCGGGACCTGGGATCCTAGGGTGAACCGGTCGGTTGCGTGCAAGGCAAACGCCCTACCCACTGTGCTATTGTTCCAGACCCCTCAAAGAAGTTCTTTTAATGGCTTTTAACTTGTTAGTGATTTTTTTTTTTTGGTAACATATCCTTTGCTTTTAGAAGTTCATTTAAAATTATACAGCCATCTCCAAACATACATGGTTGAGTATGTTAGATAATGGCAGAGGCTGCTTCTGTGGCCTACATTTGCTTTTATTTTTATGATCATTACTAATCTTTTTTTTTCATACTTTATTACTTTGAATTTAAGTAAAATACAGCTTTCTTACTCTTTGGAGGTTTTATATATGGAAATTAAATATGAACATTCATAAATAATAGAGCATATATTTTTTCTGTTGTCTGATGTTGAGAGATGAAGTGCTGAAAAGGTCATAGTTTAATATATACTTTTTGCAGTACTTTCATTTTAGCAATACAGTTCTAAAAGGTATGTGTGTACACACTAGGGATCAAATCAAGAAACTCCTTCCTACATGTGAATATTTGTGCTCTGACACTGAACAGCAATCCTAGTTTCAAAGTCTGTATCATGCTTAACCTGCTTTTTTTTTTAACCTGCTTTTCTGTTATTTTAAATTTTACTTGGCAGTTTGAACTATATGCCACTAGGTGGCTCTATTTTAAAAAACATTTTTTTGTTCAGTTAATGTTTTAGTTAACCCTAGGTATTTATTAATATTGTTCTGTTTATTTGTCCCCTGAGTATTAACTACAAATGCTCTGACACTTTCGGCTTCTAGATGTTGAGAACTTTGACTGAGACTTCCAAAAGTTATGTTAACTATACCTTTGGTCTGTGACTTTTTCATCCATGTTTTTCTCTGTGTTTATTTAGGCTAAAACTTAGACTTACAATAATTTCCAGGCATTTTATACGCTTTTGTTTAATATCTAGGAGCACAACTAAAAGAGGAGAATCATTTGGAATCAGCAGAATAGGTAGCAAAATAAAAGGAGTATTCAAGAGCACGACAATGGAGGGAGCTATGTTGCCTAATTATGGTTTAGCTGAAGGTGAAGATGACTTTGTAAGTAAAACTTCTTTATTTGCTTTTTGGGTCATACCCAGCGATGCTAGGGGTTACTCCTGCCTCTTCACTCAGGAGCTACTCCTGGCAGTGCTGGAGGACCATATGGGATGCCAGGTACCGAACCCGGGTAGGCAAGGCAAATGCTCCAGCTCCAAAAATTCCTTTAATTAAATGTATTTGTTGCTCACTCATTACTTTTTGCCCCTTTATCTTCAGACTACCCTTATATTTTACATTGTTTTCATTAGGTATTATTGTTTCTTGGTACTTACCTAAATTTTAAAGTTTCTGAGCAATAATTTATTAATTTCTGTTAAGACAGAATTTCTGTTAAACTGAGACACTAATTAGTCAATTTGCTATCTTTTGTTATGGATTTTACTTAATATCCCCAAGGTTATCTTTAAAACTATATGACTCATGCTGCATAGGGAGTTTCAATTTTTATTTTATCTTTAGTTTATTATTATTATTTTTGCTTTTTTTTTTGAGTCACACCTGCCGATGCTCAGGGGTTACTCCTGGCTCTTCGCTTAGGAATTACTCCTGGTGGTGCTCGGAGGACCATATGGGATGCTGGGGATCGAACCCGGTGCTGTGCTATCGCTCTGACCCCTATTTTTAATTTTTATTCTTTGGCTACACTTGGCATTGCTCAGAGGGTACGCTTGTCTCTGGCTTTAGGCCACCATATGTGATGCAAAGGGATCAAATCGGGATTGGCCACATGCAAGGCAAGTACCTTAACCCTTGTGCTATCTCTTGGGCCCTTATTTATTTGAAAGTTCTCACTTTGTTTTACTTAATTTTGTTTATTCCCCCTCTCCTCGTTGTTGTTTCTGCAGTAACATCACGTTGCACCTCAACTGTGGTATTCATACATTTTTAGCTGTGGTGTCACTGGTGACCATACATCAGGTTATGACACATACTTGGCCACAGTGCTTATTGAGGTTTGCAGTGCTTGCCAGTACTTACCTATGCTGACACTTTAATTTTTTTTTAAAGATTTAGTCACTATGATTTACCGTGCTGTTAATATTAGGGTTTCATCCACCACGTCTTGATCCACCACTGTCTCAGGGTCTGAGTTCCTTCCTGTCTCCCCTCCCTTTGGCTTTACTATCTCCTCGTCATGTTAAGCTCAGTTCTGTAGACCAGTTCTCAGGCTCTGTTGCCTTTGGTTATTCCCTTACTATGCTCTTTGGTCCTGTAAAAGAGAGATAATTCTGCATCTTTCTCTCTCCTTCCTGACTCTGCTCAGCTTAATACTTCCCAGCTCCATCCACATAGCAGTTCTGTATCTCCAGAGCCCCATATTTGCACAGATCTGCATGCAGATAGATTATGTATGGTATTGTGAGCTTACTAGGCAGCTGGTTCCTCCATCACATCTGCTTAGGATTTGAATATCTGTACCTTATGAGAATACTTTGGAAGGTATGGCCTACTTGCTAGCTGGGTGGAGCAGAATTTGTTGGCTTGACTAAGCAAGTGCCTGTCAGTCATGAGTGCTCTGGCTAGGATGGGTGGAGTTTGCCACAATGATGGTGGTTCCCAGTCAAAAACCATTGGCAACAGGACAATGTCCAGTTCTTGTTTTGATTCAGACGTCCTTTTACAATCATTTGCTTCCCTAATGAGTAGATAAGAGAACTGAAGTAGGTGTTGGAAACTTGGGTGCACGGACTACTTCACCTTGTGTCTCGTCCTATGAGACTAATCGGGTCTTTCTCGGCCATTTGCGTCTGTGTGGCCATGTCACTCCATGCGCTCTCACCTTATATTTGCAGTGCCCTAGCCACTTGGGTGTTTGCCTTGTATGTGGTTGACCTCTGCACTCCCTGTTCTGTTAGCTCCAATTACAATCCTTGTAATTGTATAGCTGAGTTCCTTCCTTTGGGGTCCATGAATTTAGTGCGATTTCTGCTAGAAATCTGGCAGGAGGACTATTCTTAGGTTTCAAATTGACCACTGTTCTTGCTTCTTGTTCGAAAGCAGTGACTCTCCCAGAGATGATGACTTGGTGCGCCAGTTGACTTTCAGTGACGTGCCACTCAGGATCCTGTCTTAATTATGTAGCTGGTGACATTGCTGCTGTGAGGTCCCAGCACTGCTTCCTTTTTCTGCCCCCTTCAGGTCCACCTTATTGTTCTTGTAAAGTACATACTGTCATAATCCTTCCTGGTCCAGGATGTAGCTCAGTGATAGAGCCCTGGCTTGTGTTAGACTAGAGTTTGATCCCTGGCACCAAAAAAAAAAACAAAAAAACCAAAAAACAAAAAAAACAATATTCTGGAAGAAAAGTGCTATGCCAGGATGCTTTGTTTTCTAGCAGTATGTCACTAACTGCTGTGCAATCTTTTTTTATTTTTTTTTTTTTTCTTTTTGGGTCTCACTCGGTGATGCTCAGGCATTACTTCTGGCTCTGCAATCAGGAATTACTCCTGGCGGTGCTCGGGGGGACCATATGGGATGCCGGGATCGAACCCGGGCGGCATACTGGCTGCGCGCCAAGGCAAACGCCTTACCCGCTGGGCTATCGCTCTGGCCCCTACTGTGCAATCTTCATTAGTAATTGTTGCAGTTTATGACATTTAAATTTAATATAACTTTTTAATCTGTTAAATATTGTTAGCTTTGTGGGCATGCATAATACCTGGCTTTGGTTGCTGGTACTCATCAACCCAGATCAGCCCCCACCCCAAAAAAAAAAAAAAAAGAAAATCAGGGGCCAGAGAGATAGTACAGTGAATAGGGTGTTTGCCTTATATGTGGTTGACCCAAGTTTGATTCCTTTTGACCCAAGGTTTGATGCCTTGTATGTGGTTGACCAAAGTTTGATCCCCTGGTACTGTCAGGAGTGATCATTGAGTGCAGAGCCAGGAGTAAGCCCTAACCACTGGTGGGTGTGTCCCAAAACAAAATAAAATCAGCACATTTTATTACCAAAGTGAATTTTCTTTTTATGTAATTTTATTATATTTCCTAGCAACTTTTTTTTTTTTTTTTTTTTTTTGCTTTTTTGGGTCACACCCGGCAATGCTCAAGGGTTTCTCCTGGCTCTGCACTCAGGAATTACTCCTGGCGGTGCTCGGGCGACCATATGGGATGCTGGGGGTTGAACCCGGGCCGGCACGGGCCATTTGCATGCGAGGCAAACACCCTACTTGCTGGGCTATCGCCTCCGGCCCAGCAACCTCTAAAGTGTTTTTTTTTCTATTGATTTATTTATGTCTATTTAGTTCATACAAATATGGATATAAACATGAATATATAAACATAATAAAATAGGTAATAGAATAACATACCTATAGTTGATGGAATATATTTATTTTAATAAAACTGTTCTTGTTTGCATAGAAAATTTGGTACTTCAAAATTTCAAAGTATTTGCAAAATTGTAGAGTTTATATTGAGAAATTATATTAGAATTAATTCCCTTTTGATGTGGTCTAAAATCCTTGATACATAAAGTTACCTTTATAATTAATTTTAGATTGAAGAAGGCATTGTTGTAATGGAAGATGATTCACCAGTGGAAGCTGTGAGCACACCTTCTACTCCCCGAAACCTTGCTGCTTGGAAAATTAGTATTCCATATGTAGATTTTTTTGAAGATCCCTCTGCTGAGAGGAAGGAGAAAAAGGAGAGAATCCCTGTGTTTTGTATTGATGTTGAAAGAAATGATAGGAGAGCAGGTAGGAAACCTCATCAGTAACTGTCAGAAGTGCTCATTTATCTTCAGCAGGAATTTTTTTTTTTTTTTTTTTTTTGGCTCACATCTGGCTACGCTCAGGGGTTGCTCCTGGCTTTTCACTCAGGAATTACTCCTGGCGGTGCTCAGGGGACCATATGGGATGCCGGGATCGAACCTGGGTCGACTGTGTGCAAGGCAAATGCTCTATCTGTTGTGCTTTCACTCCGGCCCTTCATCAGAAGAAGAAGAAACATTTTGCCAGTCCTAACTATTGATTATGACTATATCTCTGTTGTTTTGGAGGCCATTTTTATCACCAGTTAACTGATTTATTGAACCAAAATTTATTTACTATAAAGGTTGAAGTTATAACTAAACTTATGTAAGTGACTGCTGCTTCCTTTAAAAATATTTATGTATGATAAACATTTAAATTTTTGGGGGAATACTTTGTTTTTGCAATAGGGACAAACCAAATTTTAATGTTTCTGATTTGGTTGTTTTTTTTTTTATTTTGGGGGCAGGTACTGTATCTCAGATTACTCAAAGGCTCTTCCTGGCTCTGCTGAGGAGTGACCCTTGGCCATGCTTAAGGAACAATTGTTGGGGCCAGGGATTTGAACCAGAGTTGACTACATGGAAAGCCTTACCTCTACTGTTATCTCCAATCTCTGATGTTTGTGCATTGTTTTTAAAATGTCTACTAATAGTTTTACTATGAAATCAAAACCAAAAATATTTTAAAACTTACATTCTAAAAAATAAGTTTTGTTTTTAGTGCTGTAGACTTTTGTTAATATAATATGCTCTTGAGAAGTAATGATCTGTGCAGGAGAAAGAAAAAATTGGATCGTGTTCTTCGTTAATTTTTTATGTACAGCAAAGTAGAAATTGAGTATTTACAAACAAAAGCTAAATATGACGAAGATTTTTTGAAGAAGGAAGATATATTTGCTTTGTAAATTGTAATGAACAGATCGATTTTTTGTTTTGTTTTGAACAGAGGTTTGAGGTTTGTTTTTGTTTTAATATTTAGTTTTGGGCCTGCACACCCAATGATATTTAGGGGTTACTCCTTGCTCTGCACTCAAGAATCACTACTGGCAGGCTCAGGAGACCATATGAGTTACTGGGGCTTGAACGTGGGTCCGATGTATGCCCTACATGCTGTACTCTCTCTCTTTGGCCTTCTTCTTTTTTTTTTTTTTTTTTTTTTTGCTTTTTGGGTCACACCTGGCAATGCTCAGGGGTTACTCCTGGCTCTGCACTCAGGAATTAACTCCTGGCGGTGCTCGGGGACCATATGGGACACCGGGATCGAACCCGGGCGGCATGGGCCGGCGCCAGATAAGGCAAACACCCTACCCGCTGGGCCATTGCTCCCGCCCCTCTTTGGCCTTCTATAGGTGTTTTTATTTTAGTTGACTTTTGAATTTTGAATCTACTAATGAGATGCTAATAATAGCAACAGCATTTTAAGGGTATTTACTGTGTGTTGTGCACTATATAGAAATTCTTTTTGTGGATTATGTCATAGGAAAGAAATTCTATAAGCAAACTGTGAGGAATAGTGGGATTATCTCTTGAAGTTGTAGAGTAAAGGGGGATTGGAATTAGGATAAGCGGACAACCCTGTTTTAATTATAATTGTTACCCACCTACTGAAATGATCAGTAGCAACATGTGGCTAAACCAGTGTAGGTAGTGTAGAATATTTTCATAATTGCAGAAGACCCTGTTAGCACTATTCTATACAGTATTATTAAATCAGGACAATGGTAGATATTTGAGAGAATGAAAATTAAAAATAGTTATAATACATATTATTTATGTAACATTTAAACCTATCCAGTTGCATAATATTTTTTAAGGTTCTGCTAGCTTTTGATATGGGAAAATGTATGTAATTTTGAGGTAATTTTAAATTGATGACATATGGGGTTGGAGCAGTAGAACAGCTGGTAGGGCATTTGCCTTGCACGCGCCAACCTGGTTCAATCCTTGGCATCCTTTATGGTCCTCCGAGGACCACCAAGAGTGATTCCTAAGTGAGAGCCAGGAATAATCCTTGCATTGCCAGGTGTCACCCCCAAAAGCAAAAATTTAAATTGGAGACATTTATTCACTTCTTCATATTACATTTAAATTAGTGTTACTGCAATCCAAAAATATATATTTTGTTAAGAATGGGATGCTTTTTAATTTCTTATGCCAATATTTTAAAATTTTCCTTCTAGTAGTCGTTCATAAAATTATTTGTTATTCATTCCATTTACAGTTGGGCATGAGCCTGAACATTGGTCTGTCTATAGAAGATACCTTGAATTCTATGTTCTTGAATCAAAACTAACAGAATTTCATGGTAGGTTTCCTTTTGTATAAAATTGCATTTCACATTTAGCCTTCTTGAAAATTGCCGAACCAGATTAAAATTTTAATTTAATGTATAGTATGGTCTTTTATAATACATGCTTCAATTAATAGAGATGCACTGTTTTTGTCCCTATTTTATTCATTTATATCTTTAAAATTTTTATAATGCAATATTTTTCTAAATTGTTGGGGAGCCGGGTCCCCAACAGTACCAGGACAGAAGTTCTCTTCTACCTCTGAGGCCACCGGGGAATGGATGAAAACTCACAAGAGTCCGGCACAGTTCCAAAAAAGGCTTTTAATAGTACAAAAGCTCTACCACTGCAATCCAATGTAATGGATTGCAGATCTGGTCAGAACTTAGACCATACACATGGGTCCAAGCCTCCCACCAAAGAGGATCCCACCAGAGAGAGAGTCCTACCAAAGAGGGTCCTACCAGAAAGGAGTCCCACCAAAGATAGAATCTCACCCGAGAGAGAGCCCTACCAAACAAAGGCGGAGTCCCACCAAAAAGGGAGTCCCACCAAAGAGAGGATCTCACCCGAGAGAGAGTCCTACCAAAAAAAGGGGAACCTCAAGTCAGTTCCCTTATATACACCAAAGTACTCCTACCTTCAGGGTTGGTCTTGTCAACAAAGAACCCTAAACAGCTTCTAGATAGAAGAAGAGTGTAGTAGGGTGGTGCCATACCCTATTATAGGTATAAACAAAGGATTGCATCAAGGAATAATCCCTTCTTCCGAGATTATCTCTTATGTAAAACACTGGAGAGAGAGAGGGGTCTGGTATAAAGTAATACTTCTTAATTTTATGGACTTGTGTAATCTAGATGGTACCCACAAGGTCCTTCTTATTTATATTTGCACCAGGGTGATTCTGAGTATTTTGATCTCTATATACTAAAAGGGTCACACTCACCTGCTAGAGCTCTGGCAGACTAGTATGATCCTTCCTATAATCTTAAATGATAGTCTCAATGTAGCCAGGGTGGTAGTCTCCTGGTAAATTCTAACTGTCCCACGCTGGGTCCAGCAGGTATAAAGAGGAGCTGTGCCCAATCTAGAAAACGTAGAAGTCTTAGTAGATGTATGTATAATAATAAGTCAGAAGTTACTCATTCAGAGTCAAGGTGACTTCTTTAACTGCCACACCCTCCATCAGTGTTTACATAGAAGAGAGATCTCATTAGTATGAACCCAGGCTTAAGAACATATAAATAGAGTAAGCTGTGAGTGGATAAAACAACAAAGCTCCCAAGCTAGCTAGGCCTGTCATCCAACAATAGATATCACTTGTCACTTCACTTGTCTTCCCATTGATTATCAATTTGCTCGAGCGGGCACCAGTAATGTCTCCATTCTTTGGGAATGGGGTCCATTATTGTTACTGTTTTTGGCATATCGAATACACTATGGGTAGCTGCCGGGCTCTGTCATGGCTCTGGGTTTATCCCAGGGGGCCCAGTCTTTTTCTATGTCAGACCATCAACCAACCAACCATGGCCCACGGGCAGAGCCCTGGTATAGACAAGCCTATCACCTGTCTGCCACCTGTCAACGCAGCTGGGCACTGCAGCCACACCTGCAACACCTCAAGGGGCAGATAAATAACACTAAAAATTTTTTAAATAGTTGTTTTATGCTTAAGAAAAGTTTATTTTTCTGATTTAATTTTGATCTTGATGTGGCAAAGATTAAACAGACATTTCAGGGTGACTTCTTTATTTATCCTTATCTTCCTTACCAATTCTATTTACTATACATCATGGCAAATAGTTTGATTTAGCTCTTAGATTTAGATAAAGAAGCAAAACTTGTAGCTAAATGTTTTGGTTGAGGACAACAGACAAGAAGAGCATTCATCTGTTCATTCTCACAGTATTTAAGTTACTATCCGGTGTATAATTAGGAAGTATTTTAAGTCATCTAAAGAAATGAGTGATTTTTTTTTTTTTTTTTTTTTTGTGGAGGGAGGGCAGGGTTTGGGCGATCCTGGCAATGCCCAGGTTATTCCTGACTCTGTGCTCAGGAACCGCCTCCTTGTGGGGCTTTGGGATGCTGGGGATCAAACCTGGGTTGGCCACATGCAAGGCAAGCGCCTTACCCTCTGTGTTACCTTTCTAGCCCTAAATTGGTGAGTTTTACTCGTGTGTTATCGTGCTTTTTATTTTAGTAAAGTCCTGTGGAAAGGTCCCCTGATCCAAAATGAGATTGGCTGTGAACTGAGGACAGATCTTTTTATCCTTCTCTGACAGCAAAACCTATGATACGACTATTACAGGAAGATAAAGAATACAAGGCCATAATTTTTTGCATAGGCTTTGAATTTATTTACTCATTCATTCATTCATTCATTCATTCTTTCATTTATTTGTTTTTGGGTCACAACCGTCATGCTCAGGGGTTACTCCTGGCTCTGCACTCAGGAATTACTACTGGCGGTGCTCAGGGGACCATATGGGATGCTGGCAATTGAACGTTGGTCGGCTGCGTGCAAGGCAAATCCCTCCCCCTCTGTGCTATCACTCCGCCTCTTGAATTTTTTTTTTCTTTTTGGGTCATACCCGCAATGCTCAGGGGCTACTCCTGGCCGACTCAGGAATTACTCCTGCGGCGCGGGGACCATATGGGATGCCGGGACGAACCCAGGCCGGCAGGCGGCCGTGCAAGGCAAACCCTACCCTCTGGGCTATCCGCCCGACTTGAATTTTTCTTGACTTTATTTTATTATCTTGTTTTGGGGGTCTACAACCAGTGGTGCCTCTTCACTACTCCCCTGTACATGTCTGTGGCCACTCCTGGCAGTACTCTAGGGAACCTGTGCTTGGGATCAACCTGGAGCTCCTATATGCAAAGCCTGCGCATCATCCTTTGAGCTCTCTCTCTGCCTTGTCCTTGTGTTTAAATGGCTTTCTCGGTCTCTACCACAAACTGAGAAGACGCCGTGATTTATTTTCCCTTCTCAGAGAACTTTTCCGACTATTTAGAGTTGGGAGAAGATAATTTATCTCCATACTTTTAACACTCGAATTAACCAAAGCTGGTTGAATTTCCAATAGTACCTTTCCTTTTTGCTTTGAAAATTTCCATTCAACCCTATCTGATAAGTAAGCCCCATTGTTTCAAAGCATATATTAGCATTAGCAGAATGATACCAGAGTGGGTATCTCTTAGTATCATTTTTGCTTAAGAGAATTCCATTTCCAGAATAATCTCATGATAATTTGAAACGGTTTTATCTAGTATAGAAAGTTAAAATCTTTGTCAGTGTCAAGTAGTTTGTGAGAGTGACATTTTTATTATCCATGTAAATATTTGGTCTGGACTCTGGAAGGTCTCAGTTTTATCAGGATTCTTTTAAATAATGCCACATCTCCTCAAGCAGCATTATAATCTGAATTGTTCATATTAGATTATAATCTAGGTCTGAAGACGAATGTTTTAATAGATTCCATATACATTAACTTCAGGCACGTTTCCTGATGCTCAGCTTCCCTCCAAGAGGATCATTGGCCCCAAAAATTATGAATTCTTGAAGTCAAAAAGAGAAGAATTTCAGGAATACCTGCAGGTATAGTACCGATTTTAATTTAAAGCAGGAGATTTAATACCAATTTTAGTTTAAAGCATTACTAGTTATAGTATTCTTTAATTTGTCTCCTTTCTATTATACATATACTTCACTTTAAAAATAACTTGAAGTGGATTCAAAATATTTTTATTTAAACCTTTTCTGGTTTATTTTTGGCTCACACAGTTTCTCCTGGCTCTGCACTCAGGAATTACTCCTGGCGGTGTGTGGGGGACCATATGGGATGCTGGGGATCGAACCCGGTTGATTATGTGCAAGGCAAATGGCCTTACCTGCTGTACTATCACTCTGACTCCTATTTAAACTCTTTTAGTGTAAAATAAATATTCAGTGGGATAATAAAGGTCTTGTTTATAGCTTGTTTTAAATTTTTTTTTGTCTGTGTGTCTTTAAGGTAGTACAAGGAATAAGGTGCCTGCCTAGCAGGTACTGACTCCATTTGATCCTGGACACCATATCTGGTCACTTGAGTAGAGCCCAGTGTGGCTCTGCTCTCCCCACCCCCCAGATGGAGATGGGTGATATGTGGGTAGCAAGAAAGAAAAAACTTGGTGTAGAAGATACAATGTCATCTCAGCTATGGGATAGTTTTCCTATTTTTGTTTCACGTTTTGTTTAATTTTATGTAGTATCTTTCTGAGCTTTGTGATTTTTTCCCATGCTGTTCGCTTTGTGTCTTTTGCAATCTATAGGTGTTTTCCAGTTATGTTGCTATATCTCCTTGCTCTTTATCATTTATTACTAACAATTGAATTCCAATTTTTTCAGTGTCTAAGCATTTTGTCATGTGAACAATATAGTTGGTATCTTATTTTCATTGGCGCTCAGTGGATTATAAGTTAATTTTTTGAAACTTTTCTAAAATTAGTGATGTTAATCTTTCTTTACTCCAATCTTTAAGACCAAAAAATTGATAGTTTCATTTAATTTAAAAAGTGTTGCTTGGGAGGGATAGCTAGAGTGATAGCACAGTGAGTAAGGCTTTTGCTTTGCACAAGGCGGGCCTGGGTTCGTTCCCCGGCATCCCATATGGTCCTTGAGCAACACCTGAATAAACCAGAAGTAACACCTGTTGTGGTGTGGCCCCAGAACAACAACAAAAACCCAGCCCAGAGTAGAGCACTGAGCTGAGAGTAACTCCCCTGTACTGCCAGGTGTGATCCCAAAATAAACAGAATGTCTCTTTTACTTAATTTTAATATTTTAAAATATTTAATATTTTTTCCTAAGTGTTAATTTATTTAAATTTGAATGCCACGTAGCATCCAAAGTTGTTTTTTTTTTTTGGGGGTGTGCTCAAGACTTACTCCAGGCACGGTGGTGCTCAGGAGACTATATATGGTGCTGGGGATTGAACAAGGGTTGGCTGTGCTAGTGCCCACCTGCTGTGCATTGCTTCATCCTTTATCTTTTTAAATAAAAAGATTCTTTTAGGAGGAGCCGGAGCGATAGTACAGTAGGGAGGGCATTTGCCGCTTTCTGCAGCTGATGGGTTTGATCCCTAGCTTCCCATATGGTCCCCTGAGCACTGCCGTGAGTAATTCCTGAGTGCAGAGCCAGGCGTAACCCCCTGAGCATTGCCAGTATTTTAACATCCCCCTCCCCAAAAAACTCTATTGGGGCCAGGATTCAGCTCAGAGAGTTCAGCACATGCTTTGCACATGGGAGCCTCAGGTTAAATCCCTGGCAGCACATGGTCCCTGAACACTTCCATGAGTCACGACTGAGCATAGAGCTATATTTTACAGTATAATAAGGCATTTGTACTGCACTTCATCTATTTGAACTGTTAAGTTCTTGAACTGAAAAGAATTTTCTCTGTGTTCTTTGCTGGTATAGAAATCAAAATATGAGCTATTAAGTACCACAATTTAGTACTTAATATTTGAAGACAGCATATATCTGTACTCTAACTATTTTTAGCTAACCTATTATTTGAACTGATTAATTTTTTTCTCTTTTTGAGGGAGGACACACCAGCAGTGCTCAAGGGTTACTCTTGTCTCTGTGCTCAGTAATCACTGCCGTGATGCTCAGGGGATGATGTGGGATGCTGGAATTGACCCCATGCAAGGCAAATAAATGCCCTACCTGCTGTGCTATCTCTCCAGTCCTTTTAACTGATTAATTCTAAGAATAAAAGTACTATAATCTCAGAGTTCGAGAGATAGAACAATGGATAGGTCACTTGCCTTGCACTTAGCCCACCCAGGTTTGACCCCTGGCATCACATACGGTTTCCGAATCCCACCATGAGTGATTCTGAGCACAGAGCCAGGAGTAAGCCCATAGCATAGCCATGTGTTGCCCAAGAAAAACAAAAGCTCTTTATTCTAAAAGTAATTAGTGGTAAAATGGTCATAAAAGTTAAAGTACTGGCATTTTATTTATATAGATTTCTGTTCATAAAGTTTTGCATCTGATCCATAGTTACAAAACTGAATGTTAGGTACCTAACACTGGGTTAATTGTGACTTTTGAGGCATTTTATCTTGTAAGAAAATAATAGTGCAACAAAAACAGACAATAGATATTTTCAGGTTATTAAAAATTTTTTTTTGGTCCCCATTTAGGTTTAGTTAAATGCTTTATGCCAGCTCTATATATTAATTTTTAAGTTCTTAATTTGGAGGAGGTTAAAAATTAATTCACACATGGTGGTTCTCAGGGGCAGTTCATAGCTCTCTGCTCAGGGTTCACTCCTGAGATGAACCCCTGCTTGAGATACAGTTTATGGTGCTGGGGATCAAACCTAGATCTCTGCATGCCAACAAGCTTCCTGCCTATTGAGCTATCTTTCTAGCCCCAGCTTTTAAAAAATTGACAGATGTAATGCTTGTTTGGTTGTTTAGAAATTGAGAGATAATAATACCTAAGATTCTTTGTATCAGGTACAGCACTAAATGCCTTTTGTTATATTTATAAAGTAGATAATTTCATGTACTACATGAAGAAATAGACTCTTGGACAATTTAAGACTTCCTGGGATAGCTAGCAAACAAATGGAGGAGGTAGAACTTAAATTCATTTATGTCTGTCTTTGGAGTGTGAGGTCTTACGTGCTGTGCTAAATTAAATTTTCATTCTTTTTTATAAATGAAGTCTTTAAAAATTATTCTAAATATAAATTTAGTTTTGAGGGATTTAAAATAGTTTTCTTAGTTTAAAAAATCATTTACTTATTTCTGATTACCCTTCTAGATTTTCAAACCTTGTTTTCCTCTTTTTTTGTTCATTCAAGAAACTTTCACAGCATCCAGAATTGAGTAATAGTCAACTTTTGGCAGATTTTCTCTCCCCAATGGGGGAGAAACACAGTTTCTTGATAAGATACTTCCAGATGTAAATCTTGGTAAGTCATTATAAAGAATCATATAAGTATAAATTGGAAAAGAATCATTATTTTTACATTAATTTAGAAAATAGTTTTTTAATTGAAGCCATGTGTGAAGCTATAGCTTACACACTTAGTAGGACTGTAAAGTGGAAAACCATTTAAAAACGTTTGATATAAAATTGAATGGTTTGCATGTACAATTTTTTCTGCAAGATATATATGCTGTGGAGAATCTTGAATCCATAGTTAAGAAATGTTCATAGCCATGTTATTTATAATTTCTAAACTAGAAACAGTACAACAATAAAATGATATAGTTAACAGTAACAAAATAATAAAATCGATTCCTATTGTTGGCAATACCTATAGCATGTAACTACTTGTGAACATGCAGTTGTTTGTGTAGTGTTTTACTTATACAAACATTCCATTTGTGTAAGTTCAAAAAAAGCCAAACTAATATAACCTGAGAAAATTTCAATTGTAAGTAATAAAGTGATATATCTAAATATATAAAGTATACGTAACTCTAAATGAATATATTAAATATTACTAGTAGGATAAGACATCTGTAACTTCAAATTAATACATTTACTTGAGCAAAAATATTTGATGTGCTGATTCTTTATATTAAGGGGTAAAAATGTAAGGACACTTCATATTTGGTTGCATGTGTGTGGTATTTAGAAAATGGAATTGAATAGATCTGATTATATACAAGGCTGACTGTAGGAAAATGCTCAAAGATGACAGGTTTCTAAATGAGTCAGAAGAACAGATATAGAATGACTATATTCATTTGTGGTATATATATGACTATATTCATTTGTGGCATATATATATATATATAAAACAAAGTATTAGCCGGAGCAGTAGTACAGCAGGTAGCTCATTTGCCTTGCACTCAGCCAACCCGGGTTTGATCTCCGGCATCCTCTGTGGTCCTTTGAGCACCACCAGGAATAATTCCTCTGTGCAGAGCCAGAAGTAACCCCTGAGCATTGCCAAGTGTTTCCCCAAAAGACCAAAAAAAAAAGGTATGCGACTAATATCTAAGGCCAGAGAAACCGGCTAGAAAGACTTGTCAGTGGTTAGAATCTACCACAAGTGCATGTGGGGTGGAGGGTAAGATAGGGAAGGGGCCAGTATTACAATAATAAATGGAAATGGTCTCGCTAGACTAGAACTGAGTGTTGCAAGCAGGTAAATGGATATAAATGATAACTCTTCAGTGGCTGTATTAGAAACCAAAATGGGAGAAGAGAGAGAGAAGAGAGACACGAGAGAGAGAGAGAGAGAGAGAGAGAGAGAAGAAAAGTGCTTGTCATAGAGGCAGTTTGAAGGGGTAGGGATGGGGCGTGGTGGGAGGGAAACTGGGGACATTGGTACTGGGAAACATATACTGAGGGAGGGATGGGTGTTGGAACACTGGATGTCTGAAACCCAATAATGAATAGCTTTGTAATGGTCTATCTCATGGTGGTTCGATTATAAAAAGATGGCTGAGGTAACTATTTAAACATAGAAATAAATTCATTAATTGCAAAGTAGGGAATAAATTTAAAGCATTTCTAACCTACCAAGTTTGGAAAATTCACTTGAAGAGACTTGAGAAATTCTAAGGAAGGAAGACGAATTTATGAGCCTCCTTAAGGAAGTGGCCTGGGAGGAGCATAGGTAATTTGACTGTTGTTAAACAACCTCTACTTCCGTTTTTATTTTATGCTTGCAAAGCATGTGCTCCAGCCCACTGGACTATCTCTCTGACTCCTACTTTTATTCTATTTCAGTAGTTTTCAACATTTGGTTTACTCTATTCCTTTCCCACTTTCCTCCCAATGAATTATTGTAAATTCCAAATGTGTGTTTAGTTAAGAATGTTGTATCATTTTAAATTTCTCTTCAGTGTGAAATGATCGGTTACAAATATGTTTTAGTTTAATTTTTTAGGTGGCTTTTTAGTATAAAATTATCCAGAGTATTTTTGATATAAGCAATTTCAAAGTATGTTATAACTTTATAAACTTAATATTTTACTTCTGGTTGCAGGAAAAATTATTAAGTCTGTTCCTGGAAAACTAATGAAAGAGGTAAATAATTGATTTATTTGTATTTTGAAACTTGGTAGTTATAAGTAAATTTAAGTATAACTTGAATTAATGGATTATGATATTAAAAATGAACATCTTTGTTTTAAAATTCTTATTCCATGATCTCTGTATCATCGTAGAAAGGTCAGCATTTGGAACCTTTCATCATGAATTTCATTAATTCTTGTGAATCTCCAAAACCTAAACCAAGTAAACCAGAACTGACCATTCTCAGCCCTACTTCAGAAAACAATAAGAAGGTACTGTAGTTTGCCTTAAAGTGTCATTGAGCTTGAAGTTGTTTTACTTGAATTGACTTTTTCATTACACTGAAAGTCTTTTGTAATGTACTATTTTGTGTTAATGAAAATAGATTAGACTTTACATTTCCTTTCTATGGGTTATGTTATATAATTTTAGGTGGGTATTATCTACAGTTTTGCTAAAATGTAGTAAAGGATTTTTATACAGTTGTATTTGCAACATTTACCTTTCTTGCATTTGGGAGATTTCTTTAAAAAATGGGGTTTCTTTGATTGTAGATCACAAACTTCCTAGAATCAAATATTACAAAAATGTATTTATCTAATAGTATTGTCTCATTTAGCTGTTACTGAAAATACTTCATTCATCAAACAAATATCTTATATGCCTACTATTAAGAGCTAGGCATGGAACTATAGAGATACATTTTCTTTTTTTTCTTTCTAAAATTTTTATTACACCACCGTGAGATATACAGTTACAAAAGTGTTCATACAGTGTTCCAGGACCCATCCCTCCACCAGTGCCCATTTCCCTCCACCAATGTCTCATGATTTCCCCCCCTCCACAAGCCTGCATCTATGGGCAGGCAATTTTCACTTCTCTCTCTCTCTCTCTCTTCTTTTACATACTGTGGCTTGCAATACAACAGTTAGAGGTTATCATGTATATCCTTTTGCCTACTTACAGTGCTCAGTTCTACACTGGTATCATAGAGATAAATTTTCTGTCCTTTCTCTTCCTCCTTTTCTCTGCTCTCTTCCTTTCGGCCTCACATATGCAGAGCAGGTTCTACTGAGCTATCATCAACTTTCCTTGTTTTTGACTCAGTTTAGTGCCAGAGTGGTACTTAGCAAAAGTAGCTATGGGCACTAGTGGTAGTCCTCTTCCTTCACTTTAAAAAAAGCTTCATTTTGGGGGTGGAGTGTTAGTACAGCAGGTAGGTTACTTGCCTTGGCACACAACCCACCTGACTTAGATCCCCAGAATCACATATGGTGCCCTGAGCCCCTGAGTACAGAGCTTTGGAGTAAGCCTTGAGCACCACTGGGCATATCTCCTCCCCTCACCCCAAAACAAAACAGAACCAACTTAATTTTTGATATTATTTATGGGCAGTACTTTAATATTTTTCCACTGTTGTTGGTAAACAAATACAATTGGTTAATCTATTTGGTAATCTTGCCAGACTTGTTGGGTTTTGTCGTTGTTTTAGTTTTGGGGCCACACCTGTTGGGCTTAGGGGCATACTCCTGGCTCTGTGCTTAAGGATATCTCCTGGTTAACCTGAGGGGACCAGATGGGGTACTGGGGATCAAACCTGGGTTGGCCACATGCAGGGCAAGTTGTATGTTGTACTCTGCCAGTTGTACCATCACTCTAGCCCCCGGCTTTGGTTTTTTTTGGGGGGGAGGGTCACACCCGGAAGTGCTCTTACTCCTGGCTCTGTGTTCTGGAATTACTCCTGGTGGTACTTGGGGCACCATATGGAATGCTGGGTATCAAACCTGAGTCCGCCACATGCAAGGCAAACACCCTGAGAATTTTAATTGTCATTTCAGTTTCTTTGCTTGTAATTGGTCTCTTTAGATTTTGTGTTTTTGCAGATTCAGGTTGGAAGGTAATGTGATTTTAAGAGTTTATCCATTTTTTCTAGGTTTATAAAATAAAATTTTTCCATTTCTTCTATATAAATAAAATTAATTTATTAGCACACATCTGTACATTTTTTTTTTTTTTTTTGCTTTTTTGGGTCACACCCAAGTGATGCTCAGGGGTTGCTCCTGGCTCTGCACTCAGGAATTAGTCCTGGCAGTGCTCAGGGGACGAGATGGGATGCCGGGGATGGAACCCAGGTTGGCTGCATGCAGCGCAAACGCCCTAACTGCTGTACTATTGCTCCAGCCTGAGTTTTCAGCATTTTTTAATTTGTACTTTGATTTTCTTAAGTCAGTTGTTGTTCAGAAGCATGTTGTTTAGTCTCCTTCATATACTTGAAGTTTATCCAGTTTTCCTTTTTGGTGATTTCTAGTTTTATATCTCTGAAGAGAAAAAATACTTGCTGTTATTTCAGTTTTCTTTTCTTTCTTTTTTTTTTTTTTTTTTTGCTTTTAGGTTCACACCTGGCAATGTTCAGGGGTTATTCCTGTCTCTGCACTCAGGAATTAATTACTCCTGGTGGTGCTTGGGGGACCATGGGATGCCGGGGATCAAACACTGGTTGGCCACGTGCAAGACAAATCGCTCCTCCCTACTGTACTATTGCCCTGACCCTATTCTTAGGCTATTCTAAGATTGTTCAGTGTACTTGAGAAGTGTGTGTACTTGACTAGGGGTAGAATGCTCTGTGCATGTCATTTAAGCTTATGTAGTTTAATTCCTCACTGATGCATATTGGTTATGTATCCATTGATAAGAGCCTACAACTTTGGTATTGCTATCTCTATAGTTCTTCAAGTTTCTTAGTCTGCTTTATTTATTTAGATGACCTTTCTTTTAGTGTATACCATGACTATGTATGAGTGTTAGTTATCTTTTTTTTTTTTTTTTTTTGCTTTTTTGGGTCACACCTGGCAATGCTCAGGGGTTACTCCTGCACTCAGGATTTACTCCTGGCGGTGCTCAGGGGACCATATGGGATGCCGAGGAATTGAACACGGGTCAGCCGCATGCAAGGCAAATGCCCTACCCGCTGTGCTATCACTCTGGCCCCTGTGTTAGTTATCTTAATGATCCTTTGATCTTTGAAAAATGACAATCTGTACGGAGGTACCCTAGTGATAGAGCACATGCTTTGCATGTATTGGGCTCTGGTTTCATCCTGGGCACCATAAAAGTCAAACACTAAAAATATTCTTAAAATATAAATGAAATACTTGAAGCAGATATTAATTTACCTGATAGTTCTTTTTGATTGTTCAGAGTTTGAATGCATTTGCTCTTTCTTAACTTTAAAATAAAATTAATATGAACAGGTTTAACCAACTCTGTATCTGATACTTCAACTTTTATTTCAGCTTTTCAATGATTTGTTTAAGAATAATGCAAATCGTGCTGAGAATACAGAGAGAAAGCAAAATCAGAATTATTTTATGGAGGTAATGACTGTAGAAGGAGTCTATGATTACCTGATGTACCTAGGTAAGATCTAATTGCTTATTTATTGCAACGTACTTTAACTTATATATAATTGATGTTTTTGAGTATTAGTTCATCATAAGACATCTAACTTACATAAATTTAATGCATTTGCCCAAAATGTAGTTACTAGTATTTACAAATAAATTATATATCATTGATATTTTTAGAAAATACTCACGAATATCTTAATAGTGAAGAATATTTGTCTTAACTAGTGACTCTTTGCAGGTCGAGTGGTTTTTCAAGTTCCTGACTGGCTTCATCATCTCTTAATGGGAACTCGAATCCTCTTTAAAAACACTTTGGAAATGTATACTGATTACATCCTCCAGCGTAAGCTAGATCAACTATTTCAGGAGAACCGGTTGGTCTCGCTCATAACAATTCTCAGAGGTTTGTATTTTCTCATGTGTTTTGTTTTGTATTCTCAGTAATTTTAATAAGATCTGAAAAAAAAGTAAAATCTTGTTTGTTTTTTTTAGTTTTATTAATATAGCTACCCTGAATAATTACTGTGTATATAATGGGTAGAATATCAGCAACTTTTTTTTCTCTCTCTTTAGATGCTATATTCTGTGAAAACACGGAACCTCGCACTCTTCAAGATAAGCAAAACGAGCAAAACAGACTTTTGAAAAAATGATGAATTATATGCCAGGTATGATATTTGAGAAGTTGTTTCACATGTATTAACATTCCTATGAGGTCATAGTATATAATAATTATTGAAACTATTTTTTTCTACTTTTCTAAATTTTAAAAATTGAACTCAGTTAAACGAAAACTGGTGTTATGGATGTTTTTAACTTGAAAGTTGAAGGCAAGGGCATTTTTTATCTTTAAAAGCCCCCCCTTTTTTTTGGCCTTGCCCAGCAGTGCTCAAGGGTCACTTTTGGCTCTACTCTTGGGGATCACTCCTGGAAGTGCTCAGGGGACCATGACCATATAGGATAACGGTGATCGAACCCAGCTTGGCTACATGCAAGGCACACATTCTCCCCACTGTCCTATCACTCTGGCCCCCAAAGCTAGATTCTTTAAACGGTAATTTGTAATTATCCATCCAGGTGGATAGAATTTGGAAATGTAGGAAGAATTTAAAGGCCCAGGTTTGGAAATTAGCAAAACAGTGGTGTATAAGACAGTGTTGTAGGAGTCATAGGTGAGTGAATCATAAAGTTCAGGGAGAAATATAGTACACTAATTAAATACAGAGTTTTTCAGGAATTATACCTTAGAAGGGGGCAGAGTGATAGTAGGACACGTGCTTTGCATGTGGCTAACCCAGGTTTGATCCCCAGCATCCCATATGGTCAGGAGTGATCCCCGAGTGCAGAGCCAGGAATAAGTCCTGAGCATCTCTGGGTGTGGCCCCAAAACAGGGAAAAACAAAATGTACCTCAGAGAAGTCTCATAATTAAAAAAGAAATATTATTTATTTTTTGCTTTTTGGGTCATACCCAGTGATGCTCAGGGTTACTCCTGGTTCTGCACTCAGGAATTACTCCTGGCAGTGCTCGGGGACCATATGGGATGCTGGGGGTAAACCCTGGTCGGCTGCGTGCAAGTCAAACGCCCTACCCATGTGCAATTACTCTAGTCCCAAATCTCAAATTTTTATGGAAATAGTATAAAATTAAAATTTTATATAAAACCACAAAAAGGTGCTCCCCTGAGCACCCCAGGGAGCTTGAACAAACAACTTTGGAAAAAAAGACAAAAATGTAGAACTTCGATTGGAAAATGATAGTAATTGATACTAGAATAAAAATCAGGAATATGGGCTGGAGCGATAGCCCAGCGGGTAGGCGTTGCCTTGTACGTGGCCGGCCTGTGCCGGCCTGGGTTCGATCCCCGGCATCCCATATGGTCCCCCGAGCACCACCAGGAGTAATTCCTGAGTGCAGAGCCAGGAGTAACCCCTGAGCATTGCCGGGTGTGACCCAAAAAAGCAAAAAAAAAAAAAAAAAAAAAATCAGGAATAGAATCAGGACCCACATTTATACTGATAAATTGGGAAAATGGAAGCGCCACTTTCAAAGGAATAAATTGAATGACTCTTTAATACAAAGGAGTTCAGGATTATGAACCAGAATATGAGATCCAGAACTATAAAATACATGGAAGAAAACAAAGGTTTGATAATCCATAATATCAGATATCCCATGATGCCTTTGGGGAACTTCACCTTAATGATTAGAGAAAGTAAAAGGCTTCTGCATGGCAAGAGAAATTATCAATGGAACGAAAAGGTAGAATATTGTGCTTCCAAGAAGTTTAGTATTCGAGGTTTATGAAGAACTCGCGCAATTCAGCAACAACAAAAACAAATAACTCAGTATAAAAATAGACAGAATATCTGAATAGACACTCAGAGAGAACATACAGATGACTAACAGCACGAGAGAAAAAAAACTGATGTCTTATGGAGATGTAACTCAGAACCACAGTGAGCAGACCCTGAGGTAACAGAGCACTGGAGCACATGCAGGAGACTCAGTTTTAGTCTCTGGCACCACACGATCCCGTGTGGATCATGAGCTATGAGCTCTGCTTGGTTTGGCCCCAAAGCCTCAGAAAACAAAACAGATAGCCAAAATGAATATTATCTCTTATCTGTGAGACAGACTTGCATCAAATAGACTAAGAGCAAGGGTAGGTAAAAATATAGAGCAAGAAACTTGTATCTAGTTGGTAGGAATGAAAATTAGTTAGTGCTCATTTAGAAGCGGCTTCTTCAAACACCAAATCATGTGACCCAGCAATTTTACTTTGGATGTCTTTTTTGAAGACTAGGAAATAATTAACTTGAAGAATTAAATGTACCCCAGTTTTTATTGCAGCATTATTTAGATAGCTAATTGAAACTTAAAGTATCATTGATAAAAATGAATACTATTCAGCTATTAAAAAGGATAATTTTTTGCCTTTTAAGTTAAAAATAAGTAGGGAAAAAAACAGTTTCAGAATAATCCTGCCACTATTACGAAGATGAGGTAAATTCTTGGTCTGAATTTAAAGGTGAACAAAAGCTATTTTTCTGTAATTTTTTTGTGATTAAATGATGAGACAATTTACCTCGTTTGTATTACAGTGATACTTAGTATTCATGGCTTTAGTAGTCTTAGTTTTGATTCAGGAATACTTATGAACAGCATGGAAAAACATAAAATAATTTGTTTGCTGAGGCACAAGTTTGAATTCCATGCATGTACTCTAAGACTCGTTTGGGAAGGAGCCATTTAGCTAGTGAGTGAGCAAACATGCCTTTTTCTTGTCCTTTTCTTATGTCTTCTTCAGTGACTTTGAAAAGACCTGAAAGGATTTCTTGTTATTATTCATCATGGTTTACACATTTTATTTGGAAAATGCTGTGTAGCATTGGTGAATTAGAGAAGTCACAAAAATCAACAGGGGCTGGAGTGGTAATACAGTAGATAAGGCATTTGTCTTCCACACAGCCAACCTGGGTTCGATCCCGGCATCCCATATGGTCCCCCAACACTGCCAGGAGTAATTCCTGAGTGCAGAGCCAGGAGTAATCCCTGAGCATCACTGGGTTTGACCCCACTCCCCAAAAAAAAGTCAACAGTAGACCACATATCTTAAAAATAATGAAGAATCTACTCCTGATTATTGTAAACTAAATTTGGACTCTTTCACTTATACGTAGATTCACCTCCATAGAACCAACCAAACCAGTTCTCAAAAATGTGAGCATTCATGAATAGCTTTAAGATTTTCATTCTGATTATGGGGTAGGGTAAGGATAAATATTTTAGTACCTTGTCAAGAATAATTTTCTTAGGCCAGAGGGAAAGCTCAATGGGCTGGAGCAAACGCTTTGCATGTGGGAGGCCTGGGTTTGGTCCCCAAGTGCTTTGGGAAGTGACCTTGAGCATTTCTGGTTTTGGCCCAAACGAAAAATCAATTTTCTTTTCTTGCTTCAGGGGAAACATTAAGTAATAATTTCTAAAAAATTTACTCCTTTTGGAATGAGAACTGTGGTGTACGGGCATCAGCGTTCAGTTATGCCAGTCCAAAACAGATATAACCTTATATCCAAAACATAACAGGACTGAAAACATGAGACCCAAGTGGCAACACTGGGCCTTGGTATTGTGCCTGTCAAGTTGACAGGTGGGGTTGGAGAGGGTAGGATGGAGAGGGAATCTGGGAGCATTGGTGGAGGGACAGATGTTGGATTATTGTATGCCTAAAACACAACTGTCAGTAGCTTTGAAAATAATGGCTCTTCAACAAATGTTTAAAAGAATTCACTCTTTCACTGTCAGAACCTGATACGTGACAGCTGTACAGTCAGCCAAAATTAAGAGGTGTCTGGATCCCAAGTTAGTGCTTCAGTATTTTCTCAAAGTGTTGGTCATTAAGATGGTGAATAGTAACTATGTAAAAATGTATATTAGTGGGCCTGGAGTAATAGTACAATGGTAATGGCATTTGCCTTTCATGTGGCCAACCCAAGTTTGATCTTTGGAGTCTCAAATGTGGTCCCTGGCGCACTGCCAAGAGTGATTCCTGAGCACCACCAGGTGTGACCCAAAACCAAAACAAACACAAAAGGTATAGAAGTAAAATTATAGTCACTGAATAAGGTATATGTTACAATTATCTTTTATTCTGATGTTAAGATATTAAAGCATTATGAAGAGAAATATATAGAACAAAAAGAAGCTATCATCTCAGTTTTGTGCAGAAGTAACATTTATGTTGGGTACACAGGTACTCTTCTCTCCATTTCTGTACATATATATTTATGAAATGTTCATTTTCAAGATTTTGTTTTACCCAGAATAGACTAATACAATACATATTATTGTTAATTTATTTTGGGGACCATACTCTACAGTGCTTGGAGTCAGTCTAGTGCTCTAGGGGCAAAGCAGCATTTAACCCATTTATCTTTGGCGTGGAAAGCAAGCATTCTAGTTTGTGAGCTGTAGCTCTCTGCTCCACCATATGTTTGATTTCCCAGCTTTCTATTTATTACCTAATATTATAAGCATGTTTCTTTATTGCAGTATCCTCAGATCATACACTGTTCTTTGTGCATGATAAAAGACTGCAATACTGCATTTATCAATTGGACATAAAACCCTTTGTTTTAGATACCTCTTTTTTTTAATTAAACATTTTATTATACCACCGTGAGATATACAATTACAATATTGTTCATGTTTAGAGGTTTCGGTCACATAGTGTTCCAGCACCCGCCCTCCACCAGTGCCCATTTCCCACCACCAATGTCCCCAATTCCTCCCCCTCCCATAGCCTGCCTAAATGGCAGGTTCTTTATCTCTTTTCTCTCTCTCCTCTGTCTCCCTTCCTTCTCCTTCACATTGTGGGTTGCATTACATACACTTGGGAAGCCAACATGTGCATTTTTTGCCTGTATTTAATGCTCAGTTCTATGTTGGAGATACCTTTTTTTTTTTTTCTTTTTTGGGTCACATCTGGCAATGCTCAGGGGTTACTCCTGGCTCTGCACTCAGGAATTACTCCTGGTGGTGCTCAGGGGATCATATGGGATGCTGGGAAGCCAGGTTGGCAGCATGCAAGGCAAATGCCTTACCCGCTGGACTATCGCTCCGCCCCAAGGTACCTCTTTCAGGAACGTTGCTTTAGGAATACTGATTTATAGTTTCTGCATAATAGCTCAAGAACAGGATAGAAATTTTTTCTTTACCATCTAGATAATGATTAGTCATTTAATAATATCAATTGTTTCACATGTCACTTTCTTGTTTAGATTTGATTGTCAAGTGTATTGGTGAAGAAGCTAAGAATACAGGTATCAAAATTCTTTTGGATGGCTTGCAACAGCCGGTTCTCAATAAGCAGGTAAATTCATTAAGCGGGTTAACTAGCATTGACTTGGTTTCATGAATGGAAACATAGGATTTTGGGTATATATAGGATTTTGGGTATATAAATAACTCTGAAGTGAAGTGACACTTCTGAATTGAAGCAGTGCAACTCTTGAACCTTCACATAGAGGACTGGAGTGATTGGTACAGAGCTTAAGACATACCTGTTCATAGAGCCTACCCCAGAGTCCCAGCATTGCGTTTGGGTCCCCTGAGTACTGTCAGGAAGTAACTCTTGAACATATCATCCCCACAATGCTCCATCCCCCCGCCCCAAAAACATCCTGTTCAAACAGAAAAAGTTGAGGGCTAGAGAGCTAGTACAGTAGGTGGGGTGCTTGCACGTTACATGGCCAATTGGGGTTTGATCCTGGCACGCCATATGATTCCCCTGAGCCTTGTCAGAAGTGATCCCTGAATCAAAGAGCCAAGAGTATGCCCTGAACTCGGGAACGTGACCCAAAACTAAAAATAAAATTTATTTATTTGTTACACCTGGCGATGCTCAGGGGTTAATCCTCACTTTGCACTTAGGAATTACTCCTGGTGATGCTCAGGAATGTCAGGGATTGAACCGGGGTTGGCTGTGTGCAGGGTGAGCGACCTACCTGCTGTATTATCCCTCTGGCCCCTCAACACTCATCTTAAGAACAAAACCTTGTTTTTATTGAAACAGCTGTTGCGGGGGCGGAGCAATAGCCCAGTGGGTAGGGTGTTTGCCTTGCCGGGCTGGCCTGTGTCGGCCCTGGTTCAATCCCCGGCATCCCATATGGTCCCCTGAGCACCGCCAGGAGTAACTCCTGAGTGCAGAGCCAGGAGTAACCCCTGAGCATTGCCGGTGTGACCCAAAAAAAAAAAAAAAAAAACAAAAAACAGCTGTTACGCTTGTTTAATTTTTATTTCTTGAGGGGTGGGGGCACACCACGCAATGTGCTCAGGACTTACTCTTGGCTCAATGTTCAGGGATCATTCTTGGCAACCTTGGGGGACCTATAGGATGTTGGTGATCAAACCTTAGTTGCCTGCATGGAAGGCAAGCACCCTATCCACTGCACTGTCACTCTGCTGTCATTTCATGTTTGTTTTATACCCTGCCTTCCCAAATTACCACACTCCTGAATTTTGTTTCACTGTTTTTTTAATTTTTTTGGGGGTGGGGGTGTCTACAATGCCTTAAATTTTTTTTTGTGTCATTTTAGCTAACTTATGTTTTATTGGACATTGTGATACAAGAACTGTTCCCAGAGCTTAATAAGGTGAGAAGCACCAATTTTATTTAAGTTTTTGAATATTTATTTTAATTCTATCCACGACAAGGAAATATTTGTGACTTAGTTCCGTAGCATTTTAAATGGACCTTGATGCTTTATTTATACAACATGCTCAAGTGTAGGATGGATTGGGGGTGGGGTCAGTACAGAATAACTTCTGCCCTAATTTCTTTCCCAATTATAAGCATCTAAGGAGCTCTTAGATACTCTAAGACGTGAGTTTAAGTTCTGGCGCTGATACATATAGGGTCAACTCTTTAGGCTGTCATGTCAGACTTAGGTATTTTTTTTTCTCTTTTCTTTTGGCCATGCCAGGGATTGAACTGGGCCATTACAAATGCAAGACACTCTCTCTGCTACTGAGCTTTATCCCCAGCTAACAGCCTTGTGAATGAATATATATATATATATATATATATATATATGTGTGTGTATATATATATATATATATAAAAATATGATTTTATTTGTTTGTTTATTTTTTCTTTTTGGGTCACACCCGGTGATGCTCAGGGGTTACTCCTGACTCTGCACTCAGGAATTAACGCCTGGTGGTGCTCAGGGGACCATATGGGATGCTGGGGATCGAACCTGGGTTGGCCGCATGGAAGGCAAATACCCTGCCTTCTGGACTATCGCTCCAGCCCCTATTTTTTTTCTTTTCAGCTAACACCCAACCATGTTCAGAGGTTACTTCTGGCTCTGCACTCAGGAATTACTCCTGGCAGTGCTTGAAGGACCATATGGGATGCTGGGGATTGAACCTGGGTTGGCTGCCTGTTGTACTATTGCTCTGGCCCCTAGCCTTGAATATTTGTAAAGCAGTTAAGCTTCAGTGTATTCATGAACAGAAAATGAACTAAAAGTTAAAGGGTGGAAGATTTGAGTCTCGTGAATTTGAATTTTTAGCAGAGATTTATCATTTTTTACTGTTTTTATTTATTGACTAATCCTCTTGCTTAGCTGTAGTAAATTTATTTATAGGATGTGCTATATCAGTGGTTTTACAGAGAAGAGGAAATGAATTTGGACTACTTGTTGTAAGCTTTTTAGTTAGAATATATATATTAAAATAGGTGATACTTAAAGGTATTGTATGTTTAAATTACTTAAAAATAAGTACCAGAATGGAGCATAGAATAGTACAGAGGGTAGTTTGCCTTGCACCAGCTGACCCAGGTTTAATCTCCCTGCATCCCATATGGTCCCCTGAACACTGCCAAGTATAATTCCCAATCAGAGCCAGGAGTCAGCCCTGAGTATCACCACGCATGGGCCAAAACTTAAAAAAGGAAAAGACCAGGAAACTTATTAACCTTTGACACTATAAAGTCTATAGTATACCTTCTCATTTCTTTTATCTCTAAAAAGTAAATATTACCTATGGCATGTGTTGGTTTCTTTCGGTATATAGATTTGACTGTTTTATAATATTAGTGAACTGTTAGGAAATTCAAAATTCTATATTACTAAATAGATTTATTTTTACTGTAGATACAAAAAGAGCGTGACCTCTGTGACATCCTGGATGTAGATGTTTGGATTTGGAATAGAAAACCAGTTGAAATTTCTGCTTTGCTAGTGTGTTGGATATGTACTTCTTTCACTTTTGTATATTCTTGTATATATCATGTAATTTGGTGTCTTAAATTTTGATTTTGTTTTAATAAAGACTAACAAAAATAATGATTAAATACTATATTACAGTCTTTCATTTATATTTGTTACATTGATTTGAAGATTCCCTGCACTGCTTTTATGCACTGTTTTAATGTTAAACAGGACACTTAGCAAATTACAGTGGGTTTCAGTTTTTATGCTTTGTGGCGGAGTCACACTTGTACAGTGGAAACCAGCCCAAGCTACAAAAGTCATGGTAAGAAATAATGCTTGTTGTAATTAAAATAGTAAACTCCCTAAGTTTTATGTGCTGCAGAAAATCCCACTGACAGTTGCAGCATAATTATGTCTATGGCTGATAATTATCTTTATCCTATAGATAGCCATATCTCCCTTAGGATGTTAACAGAAAATCAAATTTATACATGAACCATGTTACATGAATAAGATGCCTTAAGCTTAATGTAATCAAATCCACCTTGTTTTTATAGGTGAAAAATCAAAGACCAAGTAGTTGAAGTAACTTGTTAAAAGTTACACATTTAGTGGCTGATCTGTGATGAAAATAGTGCACTCCATCCATTTACACTCCCTACCGTGTATATATTAAAACTTGACCTTTTAGCGGAAGGGTTTTTCTCCATCTTATTTTTCTCTTGACTCAAAAGGCTTTAAAAAATCCACTTGCCCATACTCCCACTTTCAGTGATAATGATTATAGGAAGTATTTATTTTTGGTTTGGTAGGGCACATCACCCGCATGGCAGAGCCTGGCAAGCTACCCGTGTCGTATTTGACATGCCAAATACCAGTAAAAATTATAGACCTTATTCCCATGACCTGATGGAATGGTTTGAGGCTCTTTATGTTCCTGGAGCAGGATGATGCCCTTGGGCTATCTCGCATGTGACAGGACGTATTGAGATGTTACTGGTGTCCACTCGAGCAAATCGATGATATACGGGAAGACAGTGATACATTGATTTAGAAAAGGTTATTCCTATTTTTTCTGTGCAGGTAATTAAACCAAAGACTTCACACTTGCAAGAATGCAGGGCAAGTGCTCTATTACTGAACCTCCCTGCCATACTGCCCTGTACCCTGAAAGCCAAAAGTTGTTGGTTTGTTTGATGTTATTTTTGAGCCATAGCTGATGATGCTTAGGGGTTATTCCTGGCTCTACACTCAGAAATTACTCCTAGAGGTGCTTGGGGACCATATGGGATGCTAGGATTCAAACCAGAATTGGTTGTGTGCAAGGCAAGCACCCAGCCCCTGTGCTATTGCTCTGGCCCACAAGTATTTTAATATCAACAGAAGGGGATTAGAGACCAGATCCTCTATTTGGTTTGCTAATCCACCTATAATTGCACACTTACTTTGTTATTGTTGAAATATTAGAAGTCAATCAAAGCATAATACAAACAGTAAGGACTGGTCAGGGTGTCCAGGAGCTGCCCTTAGCCTGCTGGCCCACCCTCTTTCGGTAAGTTCTTGTCTGCCCTTACATTGGTAATGCCCCAGGAGCTGCCTTCAGCCTTGTCTTTTTAAGAGCAGAACACCAGTGGGCTCAGCATTCCTTGCTGTGGTGCTTTCCATGCTGGGAGGTCTTACAAGAAGAGCCATGAAGGGAAGATGAGAGGTTTAATAATTAAAGTGGTTTAGTAGTGCAAGATAGTGCAAGTGGTGGAACAATTTAAACTGACCCCTCACTTCAACTGAACAGTCACTTGAAGTTTGTGAGCATGCACAGAGGTTTGTTTAGAGAAAAGTGCAAAGCAGAAATACAGATGAGCACATGCTAGCTGATTCATTTAATTGGAAGAAAAGGAGAGTGGAAGAGACAGGTAGAAAGGATTACCAGATTGTTTGTTTATTTTGGACCTCACCTGGCAGTGCTCAGGGGGTAACTCCTGGGATACACAGTGGACCGTATGGGATGGCAGGGCATTGAGATGCCTACCCTCTGACTGTTGCTCCGACCCCAGGATTGCTAGTTTTTTTTTTTAAATTACTTTATTATACCACCTTTAGATATACAATTACAAGATGCTCATGTTTGAGTTTTGATTCTACAGTGTTCCAACACCCATCCCTCCACCCCTGCCCATCTCCCATCACAAATGTCCCACCCACCTCCCTCCCCCCCCAGCCTGCCTCCATGGCGGGTTCTATATCTCCTTTCTCTCTCTCTCTCTCTCTCTCTCTCTCTCTCTCTCTCTCTCTCTCTCCTCCTCCCTCCTCCCTCCTCTCCTTCTCGTTTCCCTTTCTTCAACATTGTAGATTGTAGTATATTCTAGGACATGATTGGTTCCACTAGTTGTGGCCGCACAACTTGGGGAGAACTGGATGGCAGCTCTTCCGGTGTGTCTGAGTCTCTGCATGATATGGCTGGTCGCCCTGGGTCAGTTCGTGGGCAGGGCCACAGGGCCTCTGGGACCCAGGATTCCTAGTTTTTAAAAAGAGAGTTCATAATCCTCTAGTGCAAACAGGTAGGAGGACCCATAAGTTCTATACCATGTCATTTCAAAAATAATTAACATTCAGTCTGGAGAAACAGGAGTAAGATCTGATTTATGTTTTTGTTCAGAGCTAATATGTTTTAGATTTATTTTCCTACATAGTTAACTAAAAGAAGATACATTATATGAGTTTGTGGGGAGCTGTGACTTTGGGTAAAGGTGAGGATTTCCTCTGAAAGTTCCTGGAGATCATAGAGGTCAGGGCTGGGGATCAAGGTATGCCAGGTTAGCTCCCTGCTCTACTGTCACTCCTCTGTATCCCCCAGTTTAACTTTAAATACCTCCGAAAACCCTAATCACAGATGTAACCCCCTGGGATTCATATCATGAATTTTAGGAGGACAATAGTAGAGGGTTTGGCTTCATTTAAAGAAAGCACGATGGGGCCGGAGCGATAGCACAGTAGGTAAGGCGTTTGCCTTGCAAGCAGCCGACCTGGGTTCGATCCCGGCATCCCATATGGTCCCCCAAGCACCGCCGGAGGTAATTCCTGAGTGCAGAGCCAGGAGAAATCCCTGAGCATTGCCGGGTGTGACCCAAAAAGAAAAAAAAAAGAAAGCATGATGTATACAATTCTATACAGTGACACGTGTTCTTGGGGCCAGAGTAGTAGTGCAGCAGGTAGGAGACTTGCCCTGCATGCTGCCAGCCTGAGTTTGATTGCTGCATCCCATGCCGTCACCCTAGCCCTGCCAGGAGTGACACCGGAGTGAGAAGCCAAGGAGTAAGCCCTGAGCACTGCTGATGTCCGCCCTTCACCCCCACCTTCCCCTCAAATCTCACATGATGAATGGAAAAGGCTAGATGCTATCTCTATTGGTCAGACATATAACCATAGATTTTATCATAGGTTGTGAGGCAGTATTATGTTACAAATGATAGTGCACTAAGTGATAGATACAATTTAAACTTGGGTTTGTCTGTATGCTCTGGTTTTCAGTATTGAAGTGGTTTTCCATAAGTCTCCTAAAATGATGCCTCTTTAATTTCTGTATAGAAAATGCCTATAGTCTGTGACTGTCCCTGCCACCATCTGCTGTGTTGCTCCTGCTCACATAGTTGCTGTGTCCAGAACACTAGAGACCCCACTGTAGCTCGTTTCTGCTGGTTAATTCCCAGAATTGGGCCCACTACTCCCTAGGAAAAACTCGAGTTTTTTTTTTAACTTTATATTATACCTCCAGTGCGATACACAACTATAAAAATGTTCATGATTGGGTTTCAGTTATACAATGCTCCAGCATCTGCCCCTCCGCCAGTGCTCTAGTCCCACCAATGGCCCCAAATTCCCTTCTCCCTTCCTCCTGCCCCAGCCTGCCTCTACGGCAGGCACTTTTCCTTATCTTCTCTCATCCCACTCCCCATGATTGGCTCAGAACATGATATAGAATTACCTCCCTTCCAGAACTGGCCGTCAGTCTCCTGCTCTCCCCCCCAGAACGAGCTAATCTGTAGAAAGAAATTCAAGCAGCTCCAAACACAGTAAAAGACAGTGACTCTCTTGGAGGGGAGGCCTCCACTGTGTCTGTCTGACCAGTGTGCTTTTTCAATAAAATCATCTTGCTCTTACCTCAAATCATCCACTTTTAAATTACCACAAGCGCGTGGGAGTCAGAGGTTAGGTAAGATAGAGAAGGGAACATGTGTGAATAAATGTCAAAAGGTCTGATACCAACATAGAACTGAGCATTAAATACAGACAAAAAAATGCAAATGATGCTTCTAAGTGTATCGCAGTGTAACCCACAATGTGTGGGAGAAGGAGGAGAGAGAGAGGGAGAGAGAGAGGAGATAAAGAACCTGCCATAGAGGCAGGCTGGGGCAGGGGAAGGAATTGGGGACATAGGTGGTGGTTGAGGGCACTGGCGGAGGCGGGGTGATGGAACACTGTGTGACCGAAACCCCCCAATCGTGAACAACGTTGTAATTGTATATCTCACGGTGGTATAATAAAATGTTAAAAAAAAAATCCACCACATAAGTAGTATATATCAGTGTATATAATAAAGACACATATGTCTTGTATACTAAAAAAAAAAAAAGTAGGCAAAAAAGGATATACAACATAACCTCTAAATGTATGTATTGCAAGTCACAATGTGAAAGAGAAGGGAGGGAGTAAGAAAGAGAGAGAAAGTAGTGAAAATTTCCTGCCATAGACAAAGTCTGGGGAGGGGGGGAATCAGGGACATTGGTGGTGGGAAATGGGGCACTGGTGGAGGGGTGGGTGCTGGAACACTGTATGACTGAAACCCAAATATGAACACTTTTGTAACTGTATAACTCACGGTGGTATAATAAAAATTTTAAAAAGAAAAAAAATCATCCACTTTTTTGGTAATTCTTATACCATCCTACCCTTCAGAGCCAATGGGCCTGGTTTTTTTTGAACAGCTCCCATCCCTTAGGAGTACAGTATTATGGAAGCTTTTACTTGCAAAGGAATTCACACTTTCGTGTGTGTGTGTGTGTGTGTGTGTGTGTGTGTGTGTGTGTCTGTGCGTTGGCCCCCATTTCCTCCCATTCAGTAGTGCTGGACTAGCTAGTGTCACACTCGTACCTGGCTCTGTTGTATGCTCTTTGACTTGTTTGTGCGTGATGGTCACACCAGCCTGCATTGTTCCATCCCAGCCAAAGTGCTCTGTGAGCATCGTGCTTCTTGTCATCCACACGCTTCCCGGAGTTGTGCTTCCTGCTCATAGTGTTCACACACTACCTATTGGGGCTCACATTCTCTAGTTGTGTTGCTCTCACACTTGGCCACTGTGTGCCCAGGAATGACAACAGCAGAGCTGCCTGGCTCAAACACCAGAACCACTGCAGTGGTGATTTGCATAGCTGCACCTGGGCTAAACTCAGTTTTAAACCTGCAGTGCAGGTATTCTGAGCCACACTCAGTAGTAGTCATTCTCGGAATCTCTTTGAAAAGTATTTCGAGCTAAAGTGATAGGTCTTTGACTGTATTGAATCCTATCACTTTGGCTTGAAATACTTTTCAAAGAGATTTAGAGAATGACTACTATATGTATTACAATCCACAATATGTAAGAGAAGGAAGAGAGAGAGAAAAAAGATAACCTGCCATAGAGGCAGGCTAGGGGAGGGGAGGGAATCAGGACATTGGCGGTGGGAAATGGGCACTGGTGGAGGGATGGGTGCTGGAACACTGTATGACCGAAACCCAAAACATGAACATCTTTGTAATTGTATATCTCACGGTGGGATAATAAAATATTAAAAAAATAAAGTGATAGGTCTGGGGTGTAAGGTGCTTGCCTGGCATGTGACCAACCCTGGTTCTATCCCTGGTGCCTCTGCGCCCCAGAACACCATAGGGAGCAACACTTAACACAACACTTAGTTTAACCCACAGAACTAGCGGTATCAAGAAATGCCTGGTGTGGCCCAATTCACAATCCCCACCCGAATTAAAATTTTCCCGCATTTCAAATATTTGTATGACACTTTCTATATGCTTTTGCATGTGCCACTGTTGCATGAACTTCCTATTGCAGAGTGTACTTACAGAAACAGTCACCAGTATTTCTGGTTGCAGAATG